>WEIV01000950.1:23087-47428 GCA_013390005.1 Calyptomena viridis | reverse complement strand
CTCCTTCTTAAATATGTTATCACAGAGGCGTTGTTGCCTGACCTTGGCTAGCTTAGAGCAGAGAAAAACTCTGGCAGCTTCTTAAAGAAGCCTCTCTCCTAGCCCCCCCAACTAATAAAAAACTCTGGCTACTTAAAACCACAGCAAGAGTGAACTGTGTCCTGGGGGGGTATCAGGTAAAGCATCACCTGCTGGTTGAGGGAGGGGATTGTCCCACTCTGCTCTGCACTGGTGCGGCCTCAACTTGAATATTGTGTGCAGTTCTGGGCACCACAACATAGGAAAGATATTAAGCTGTTAGAGAGTGTCCAAAGGAGGGCAAGAGGATGGCAAAGGGCCTTGAGGGGAAGCATATGAGGAGCAGCTGAGGTCACTTGGTCTGTTCAGCCTGGCGAAGAGGAAACTGAAGGGAGAGCTCATAAGTTTCTTATAAGGGGAAAAGAAGGAGCAGGCACTGATCTCTCTTCTCTGTGGTGATTAGTGGCAGGACCTGAGGCAATGGCCTGAAGTTGTGTCAGGGGAAGTTTAGGTTGGATATTAGAAAAAGGTTCTTCACCTAGACAGTGGTTGGGTGCTGGAACAGGCTCCTCAGGGAAGTGGTCACAGCACCAAGCCTGACAGAGTGCAAGAAGTGTTTGAATGATACTCTCACGTACATGGTGTGACTCGGTCCTCTGATTCTCCCTAGTATAATTTTCAGTCTAAAACTGGTTTTAGATATACAATCAGTATGAGTTTCCCATTGTTTCAAAAAATTACATTTAACTGTTCACTTTAGAATTAGAGAAAGCCTGTGGATGATCTCACCCATAGTATCATATCAGCTACAGTCTTTGCTGATAAAACAAAAGGATTGCTAGCCATTTTAGCCCAACTTGAGACCATTTTGTTGTCTCACATATACATAAGCTCTTCCTCTTTTTTAGTTCTCATCACAGGTGATTCTTAGTCTTTCCAGACCTTGTGTTTTAGAAAATAGCAGGATGAATAAGGATCTTCTGAAAGGTTTATCCATGATAAGTCAAGATACAATTCACACCTTGTACAGCATTTTTTTTAATATAGAATAGAAAAGCAAAATATTACCTCAGCACTAGAAATTACAGATATTTGAGAGGATCCATCATTAATGAAGGGCTTTCAAGAAAGACTTGTATTGATTTTTTCACAACACACCTTGCAAAATAAAATTGTTGTTTTTTGGGAGATACCTTCTGGAGACTCACACCTAGTTCTCCAGTGTCATGAATGGACCACAGAGAAACATCAACCTACACAGAAAGTAGTTTGATTTTCCCTCAAAAAATTAATTTTCTCTTTGCAGCATCATTAGGTTGGCCATCTCTACCACAAAATGTCAAGACAGACTGCTGATTACACTTTGAAGGAAGAGTAAGAGAATTCTGAAGCATTTGTCTCTGTATCTACACAATATTTAAAATTTGTAGTTTAAATATGCAATTATTACATTCACTTTTAATTGCAAAAGATTCCTTTACAGATATTTGAGTGCTGTTTATACCATCATTATTATCCCAATGTCTCTTCTAACACTGGTCTGCTCTCTGTTCCTTCATTCTCTTGCATTATTTCTCTGTACTTCACCCTTGCTGTCTTATGTAATGCATTTCTAAAAGACAAAAATCTGTTGTTTGTTTTGTTTTAATTGAATTTTTAATAACACAGTCTCTGCTAAGTGAAGCAGTAATCACCTAGCAGAGACTTGTCAGAGCAAGGACATTGCAGTCTTAATATTCAATCAAAACAGTTATTAGATTTCAACTTTAAACATTACATTGACATGAAAGGTCTCCTTTTTTTGTACAGCTTGTTGCCTATAGCATTTTAACAAGATCCATTAAATAGCTTAACAATTTCATTCATTGACATGAAATCCAAAACATGTCTGTCACTCGAAAACTTCTCCAACTAAGAATACTGTATAACGTTAAAAAATTTAGTAACCTAAGAGAAACTAATAATTAATTCAATAATCTAGGCAAATTAGGAACTCAAAACTGATTTTCTCAGTTACAGTGAGAATTTAAAAAGAGAAAAAGTTATATATGTAAAAACTCACAAACTTGGAAGCCCCCACTAAACTGCCAATCAGTCACATCGTTTTAATGAGCATCCCTTCTGGCAGTTTTCTCTTGTTTAAGCAGGTCCTGTCCTGCTTTTCACTTTTTTTCCTCACCATCTACTATCATTCTCAGTTTGTATTTTTTAAAGCTTGCATTAGTTCCTGATTCAGGACACAGCTTGATGCTGTGCTACAATCATGCCGAGGGCATGGTGCATATGAGAGAACAAGAGGAATGGCGAAGGCTGCTTAAATAAAAAAAATTCCCCCACAACACCACAGCCTTTTTGAACCACTCTTGCTTGATTTTGACTGCTGTACTCAATTAGATGCCTGGTTTAAATTGATTGAGTGTTTAAAAGTGCAGGCTCTTTTCCAGTTCTTTTTTGCAAGCTGGAGGATATGTGGCTAGCTTAGAAACAAAGGAAGAGCTGACAATAGATTCCATCTCACCTACTATTGTATCTCCAACAATAACAAGAACTTCATGCTTCAAAAAAACATGTAAAATATGCACTTAGGGCAGTTATATATCCAAATGACCACAACAATAGTAAATTTCTGGATTTCACTTAATTTTTTTTTTTATTTTAAAAGGGCAGAACATGTATCTTAGCTTTCTTGCACCTCTTTATCAAAAACAAAAACAAACTTTGAAAGATTGAACATCAGTACCAATGATGATAGGATAACTGTCATGGGAAAGCAGATCTCAGGATAACTTTTCAAAGATAGCAGGTAGGGGAAAGAAACAACATCCCTTGACTTGTATACTGTGTAGATTTGATTTGGAAGTCACTGAGCAATAATAAACATGGAATTCCAAATCATCAATTTTGTAATGTTGTTCCTGATTACATATGAATTGAATTTGGTACGTGTTTAAAGGAGGAAAGTAACTCCTAATCTTTATAAGAGAAGTGATAAAAACAGTATAAGAAGAAAATAAAAAGGCCTGTGATCATACCTTAATTGTGGAGAGATCTAGATGGGAATATCACCCATCATTGCCCAGAATTTGGGTGATTAATGTTTTATACCAGACTACATTTCACAGACAATAGATGGGCTAGGTCTGCATCTTTTTCATTGAGAAAAGAGGCAGAATTCCAACTAGTTCTGTAAACGTTTAGGTTTTGCCTTAGGTTACTATTGTAAGATGCAATTGTTTATGTCAATGTCACTTTCATTTTCTTTATGTATTGTTTTACACCTCAGGAAACATTATTTTGAGAATATCTATTATTAATGATTCTAGAGATATTGTCTTGTCTTATCTGTTGATCCAAATTAATGTCTGTGATCCATATTCCAAAGGGGAATACTGCAAGTGTATATATTGTAGATCATGAAGTATCTCGTTTCACACGAGCAAAGGGAACTGAGAAGGTCCAGAAGTGATGAAACTCAGTACTAAAGACTGGTTCTTTAAAGAGAATGGGTTTTGGCCAACTCAGGAAAATAAATTCATAGCA
The DNA here is from genome assembly GCA_013390005.1 of Calyptomena viridis. Classification (NCBI taxonomy): domain Eukaryota; kingdom Metazoa; phylum Chordata; class Aves; order Passeriformes; family Eurylaimidae; genus Calyptomena; species Calyptomena viridis. Next base: position 43,870 of record WEIV01000950.1, on the reverse strand, counting down.
GATGAAATTAAAACTTTTTTTTATTCAAGCCTTTGGCTTTTTTTTCCCTTTTTTCCCTTAATTCTCAAGCTGAAGTTCACAAGGCTGAATCAGCACATCCCGAGTGAATAACACAATATCCTTTGGTGCTGACAGCTGTGGGTTAAAGGGAAGGTAACTGGGAAGACTAAGCTAAATTATGAAGAAGGAAAAGATGACTGTGTTTCAGTGACTCTGAAATCTTCTTGTTAGGCTCTGGGGAGATCTCATTGCAGCCTTTCAGTACTTAAAGGAGATCTATTAGAAAAAAGAGAGACTTTTTAAATGGGCAGATAATTATAGGATAAGGGGAACACTTTTAAACTAAGAGAGAAGAGATTTAGATTAGATTCTAGGAAGAAATTCTTTACTGAAAGGGTGGTGAAGGCACTGGAACAGGTTGCCCAGATAAGCTGTGGCTGCACCACTCCTGGAAGTGTTTAAGACCAGGCTGGATGGGGACACCTGAACTAGTGGGTGGCATTCCTGTCCATGGTGAGAGGGTTGGAACTAGATAATATTTATTGTCCCCTCCAACCCAAACCATTCTATGTTTCTGTGATTCTGACAGATTTCTGTTTGATATCTTTTGACAACATATTTTGATAGTAATATCAATACTGAAAGAAGTTTTCTCAATCTAACAAATATATAGGCCACTAGAGAAGTCATATTTTCTAAAGTGCAATGCATTTTTTTAAATGTTTTATTTAAAGAAAAACTAGAGCAGAGAATAATTTGAATATGAAACTTTGGATGTAAATGGAAAAAAGCCAATTTCTTGTGGTGTTTTGTCTTTGAAAGGAATTTGAAAAATTTTCTTTGCGTGTTACCCATCAGTTGGGAGTTTTTAAGTATTGGGGTTTTTTTTATTGTATAAAAATCACAAAAATAAATTCTTCACACTCCACTACTTATGATTCAGTTTGAACTTCCAACTTTTACATTATCTGGAGATCCACATCTTTGCCCATGAATCCCTGGAGCCTACTGTGGAAACAGTAATAGTTTGCCTAATTGCTGCCTATTTAGATCAGATAATGGACAGCCTGATGCCACTCTGTAAGAGTCACACAAGGTCAATATTCAAGAAAAGGTATTTTAAACTTCTAGGAATGATCAATAAGAACCAAAATGCTGGCCTTCCAGGTTTTTGTTAACTGTGCTGCTTTTCATTATCAGACAGGAAAATAAGGGGAACATTTTTGTCTCATTAATCTGCAGAATAAACAAAGTAATAAAACTGCTGTCCGGAGTATGCATAGCACAGTACACCTCTTCAAACCAATAGAACCCAGGTAAAACTGCAGTTGACACACCAATTTTATTGGAAAAATCTTTTTCCACAGATAATGTAGACAGACATTAAAAGTGACCTTCTAAACAGAAAAATAAGTGCATTAAGTTCCCAGAAGAGAGAAAAAAACCACACCAAGCCTTACTGTACTGTTGCTGTAACACTCTCACAAGGACGGAGGCCAAGTCCCAAAAGCAGCACACGCAGAAAGGAAATCAATTGGAAGAGCAGCATTATTTTCATCACAGGGAATGCCAAAAAGAAAGAAGAAGAAAACAACAACAAAACCCCCCACTTTATTACATAGGAAGCTAAAGCTGATAGAAGAACTTGAAAGTAGACACTAACTAAAATAAAAAAATAAAGATACAGCAATAACGTTTTATTTAGCCACACTGATTTAAGGAATCAGAAGCAAGATTTGCAAGAAGACTTAACATCTTTTATTTAACCAGCTGATACAGGAAGAAAAATCAAACAAGCTTTTGAGCTTAAAGACTCTTATGCAGGTCACGGCAAGGGGAAATCTGAAGGGAAAATTAAGCACTGTTAAAATAATGAAGCAAATCAGCACTCTGATCTGTTATCACTGTCCATTTGTGTGAATTCTGTCTCCTCGGTGGCAGTAAACTAAATATGGCTGCACATGGGTCAAGAGAAAAAAAGCCAGTTCAGAACTGGGCATAAATTACACAAACCACTTAGCAGTTAAATTCCAGCAATCAGAAACTTCTTGCTATTTTATGATGTCGTGAAATACATCTATACTTGACTCCAGTTCAACTTTTCACAGTTTTTAGAGTTAAACATTACTATACTTGTTTAGCATTCAGAATATTGTGGGTGCTAAGCAACACCTAGAAATAGAAGAAAAAATAGATGTATTATTGAAAGCATCACATATTCAAATAAATGTGATGAAAAGGCAGAAAACCCCTTACTTAGAAGAATATTTGTACCCCCGTTTCTGTAATCTTTTCCTATTCAGTTCTTACAGTAGTTTAACTATTGACAGTGCCAAAGAAATACAAAAAAAGGGATACACAAAAAATGTGCTATGGAGAAGGATTTGTTGCTTTTTAAGTCCAAAACCTAGTATAATTTTAAAGACTAATAGAGCAGAGCCATTTTTCACATGGACTCACGTGGAAAACCAAGGGATAATGGGTACAAGTTATTCCTGGGGAGATTCCAATTATAACACAATAGGAAATTTTTTCACAATGAGATCTATCAGTCATTGGAAAATTCTCCCCAGGGTAGTGGTGGATTCTGCAATGTTGGACACTTTTAAGACTCAGCTGAACATGGTACTGGCCCATCTTGTCTAGACCATGCTTTTGCAAGAACAGTTGGACTACATGATCCTTGAGGTCCCTTCCAACCTGGTATTCTATGATTCTATGAATTATTCTTACATAGACAAATGAATTTAGTGGAATCCAGGAAAGGCTCCTGAGTAAGAAATTGGGGCCACTTTATATAACCTTCCCTAGAGAAACATTTATGTTCTATGAAGTTGTCACAGTCCTGACCATGTTTGCAAATTGATAATTTAGGATTATAGCAAACAGTAAATATAGCAGCTATACTGGTATATATTGCTATATATTTTCTCTTCCTCTGAGACTGAACTTTCTGAAAACATCTCTAAAGACTCTGTCTCATATATAAGTGCTGGGTGAGAGGAAGAAAATCCATCTCACTTTGTAAGAAAAGATAATCCTAAAACTCCCAAGATATTTACGTAAAATCTTATTATTGCTTTGAACTTCCATGTAGAACACGCTTGCTACTTAGCTTCCATCAAGAATTCTTCTATATAATGTTTTACAAAAGGAGTTAAGCCATACACATTTAAATTAAATTCTTTTTTTTTTAGCAAAGAGAACAATGGATGTTGAGCAAGAGGAAATAAGTAGATACTGTGTGATTCACTACAGCTCCTCCATCTCATGGTCCCTCCATGTAACAGGAAGCCTTGACTAGCCTTTTCAAAAATAAAATCCCCTGACTACAGCCAAACAGAATAGGTCATGTATTACAAAGGTTTTGCTCTGAATGTTACTCTTTAAAGAGAAGTACAAAATTTAGATTTTATGCTGACTAGTCCCTTAATGAGTTAATAATTTGCTGAAAGTGGAAATGTATTCAACTGACAGTATTTAAAATTTCTCAAATTAAATTTAAACAAAGTCAGAATTCCCCTTCTTTTTTCACTTACAAATCATTTCACTCTTCATTTCCATCTTTTCCACATTATGAAACAGAAAAATTTAATGCTAATTTCTAGCTCTGTGTAGGGGATGCAGAGATAATGCTCAGTTAGGACCTTTACAGAGTTATTACTTTTTGTACACAATCTAAATTGCTAAGACTTTAGCAATGCTATACACACATTTCTAAACGGCATTACTAATACCACGACATCTTTAATATGATAACTTTTCTTGAATGTAGATCTTTTAGAACGAACTCCCAAAAGATAAATTAACCCTTATAACAGATAAAAATGTTTTATAGGCAGAGAGTTTGCAACATTAAAATACCTGCTTAGATTATTGTTATCCCCTTCAAAACTCTGCATAGCAATCTGCAAAACACACAGAAGGCAGCCTAACTTTTGATATTATGTTTACAAAGCTATTAGTATCTCCACAGTGACATTAAGAACATATCATGCTGATGTAAAATGGATGAGAAATAGTCAAATGAACACTAAATTCACATAAAACTTTTCTCCTCAGTAAATGAACAACTTTCTCCTTCTCGTAATTTCATGTATTGTGCATGAAGAACAACCTATAAACCCACCATTTATTATAATGCCTGTATAGAAAGCAACAGGACAATGAAAAGCTTATAATGCTACATTAAAAATGAATAGTTAAGTTTTCATGACTTTTTCCTTGCCTCCTAAATGCAGTTGAGTGCACCTCACTTTTAATCCACCTTCCATACTGAATTATCTGATAGAATTTATGTTCTCTAAACACATTATCTCCAGCCAGACACGTAAAAAAAGAAAGCTTATAATTTACCAGGTATGGATTGTATTTTCTGTTGCTCTAATTTCTTCTCAAGCCACACCAAATCAGAACAAGAAACAAATGTATTCTGTAAAATGCTTGAATGAATTACATTTGGGAACATTTTAGTGTGGGTTAAATGGTGATAAAAGGCACTAAGCTCAGAAAAGGCTTCATCGGTGAGCAGTGTTTGCAGTCTACAGTGTACACCATGGCCTCAGGACTCTGGACTATCTGGTGTTTGACTAACAAAGGATTTCATTTTTATTTCCTCTTCCCTTTAAAATCTTCCTTGAGAATTTATCTCAGGAAGGTAGATATTGCCAATCTCTGCCTTCACTTTATGCATACATTAAGCAATAGTGAGCATGTGAGGAACAGCTATAAAAGTGGTCTCGCCTAATAAGTATCAGAACATTAATGGGACATAAATTGTATTTGAAAAAGTAGAGAGTCACTTACTACACTGAACTCTGAAAATATTTCAAAGACTTCAGTGGTCTCTTAAGCTGATGGGGCAACTATGGTGGCACCTGTAGAGCTGCAGAAAGGAATTTGAGAAATTCCCTTCTTCAAAGAGTACTGAAAGAATGCTTATGTGCAGTTAATACTCCACTGTAGAAAGCAAATTTTCCTATGAATTTATTGTCTGGTGCATCAGAAGTTTAATAGCTATAAATATTTATTTCAATTACTTTAACTAGTAATTCACAGATGTCTTTTTCATGCTTTATGGCCAGCACCTGGTACACATCCCAACCAAAGAGCACTTTGATCTTCTACTTGTCCCAGTTCATGCATCTATATATGAGTTTGAGCAGCTGCTGTGAGAACAGCCATAAATAAAGCCTTATGCATCCTATGCAGGCTTACTTGGTGACTTCTTAACTCACTAGTATAAACATTCACAAGAAATCAAATATTTTCCAGAGCTTTCCCTGAATATCTGAATATCTGAAGATTTGCTTTTATTCTGGCAGTTTCTATGACAGGTGAAAATGGTCTTATATTTGATTTTTTGGAAATTCCTACTGAAATATCCCAGCAGGATAATGCTGGAAAATATGTGCAGTGCAATATTGTGCAGGACAGCTACATATCCAACTGGACATTATTCGAGGGTAGAAGAGACTTGGGGGGGTTTGCCAGAGGTATAGTTAGATATTACAAAATAGACAGTTTATAGATTCTTCACAATCCCTAACAGGGGATCCATGCCATAACACAAAACACTCAGATAATCAGTTAATCCCTATCTCCAGTACATGTGGACATTTAATTCCCAATCCATGTACAATCACGTCTTATTTTAAAAGAGAACATTCATGCCATGGTTTAACCTGGCAGGCAGCTAAGCACCCCGCAGCCACTTGTTTGATTCCCTGCACCCACGCACTCTCTTCCCTCAGTGGGATGGGGGAGAGAATTGGGAAAAAAAATAAAATTTGTGAGTTGAGATAAAAACAGTTTGATTGGACAGGGGAAAAAAAAAAAATATATCGAGGGACACACAATTGCTCACGACCCACCAAAGATGCCCAGCCAGTTCCTGAGCAGTGGCCCCTGGCCAGCTTTCCCCTTTTTCTATATACTGACATATACATGGTGCCATATGGTCTGGAATATCCCTGTGGTCAGTTGGGCTCAGCTGTCCCAGCTGTGTCTCCTCACAACTTCTGCCCCTCAGCCTGCCCACTGCTGGGGTGATGTGAGAAGCTGAAAAGTCCTTCACTTTGTGTAAACCCTGCGTAGCAACAATGAAAACATCAGTGTGTTATCAGCATTATTCCCATCCTAAATCCAAAATCCCAAACCCAGCACCCAGCTGTTGGGAAGAAAATTAACTCTATCCCAGTCAAAACCACAGTAACACACTAACACAAACAAAGTGAATGCTGTGAAGATATAACATAAATAATTAAAATTTGCTATTAAAATAAAAAGATCCTTTTTATACTTTTAAGTAATCTGTGTGATTTTTCAAAGAAAGCCCAGCGTAACCGGGAAAAAAATGACATAAATGCAAAGCCAGACTGATTCTGCTAAACCTATGTATTAAATGTACCATCATAAAAGGGAGAACACTTTGTTGAGTCACAGATGAAGGATGGTTTTAAACATCAGAGAATAATGAACCATAAAAAAAAAAAAGATAAAAGAAATATGCTTTAAGAGTGTACTTTTGCCCTTACCTGGAAAAAAAAAGTTCAATTTCGTCCAGAGGCAAGTCAGTTCTAAGATAGAAATTTCCAGTGAATATAGCATCAAGCTATGACAGAGAGGTTCAGTACCCAGATTTAGTTAGAAAAGCACAGATTACTAGGACAAACAAATATTTGAAGATTTTTGTATCATGGCATTCTCTCTTCTACATACATTCAGTTTACAACATATCACATCCATATCACATCCTTTTTATAGGCATGTCACATATAAGTTCTAACTCTTACTTTTAACATCTAAAAAATCTGGAATATTACGATCCTTCCATGTGGATGAAAAATTGCATAATTCGGATTCAGATCAAGATTCAAATTCTGAAAACACGTGCAGGAAGAATGTCTATGAGCATTCATGGAGAAGGGAAAAGTGCTGTGAAATTGAGTAGTGTCAAGGCTTCAAACATTTTAAGATTTACTGAGATGGAGGTTTCTCCAGGTCTGTCAGGCTAAGTCTGAGTAAACAAGAAACCAACCTAACCTGCAGAACAAGTAGTGGAACAAGTAGTGAAGATCACTGTGCTCTCCACAGCAAAATGGTTTCTGTTGAGGACCTGAAACCCACACTATAAAGTTTGGGGGCTTAGGTTTTGGGGATGTTTGGATTTATTATTTTTTTTTTAATTTAGACTATCTTTAGTCTTGCCTCTCTTTCACAATTGTAATAGATAAAGTTCTGAAATTTGTCTCCCTGTTTAGTTTCAATCAAAAGGCATCTATTCATTTGCTCTGAGGATGCTCCATAATACAAACCAAAACACAGTGAAGGGGAATGACTAGGAGATCCATTTCTAAAGCTGACTCCTGTTTCAAACTGAGACACTATTCCAGAAGTACACTAATTGTCTAATTTTGAACTCTCATCAATGGCATCAGCAGACACATTTCAGATTATCTGAGGGGGGGATGTACATTTAAAGGTAATGGATTTATTAAAATAGCAACACTGATGGCTAGTTATAGTCTTTTGTGCAGTGATTTGCTGGAAGTTACATTTATTTACATTCACAGAGACTAAAGGAAACACATAAAGTACCACAGGATGCCTAAATGAAGACCAGCAAACGTACAGTGTCCTCTCTTCAGAACTAAACCACTTCTGTTTAAGAGATTGTTTGACCATTTTTCTTACTGTGTGAAGATTCAACAGTTTTTACAACAACTGTTAAATTTCTACTGGTGTATCTATTACAAATCACCACAGTGGTTTCTCCAGAGAATCACATCTGGTTTGCTCAGCTAGCTCCACTAAAAATCGATTTAAAAGAATCTATTATTTTAAAAACAAATGTCTTGTTAACAGTTGTGCCAAGAAAGCATACAAACTTCTGTGAACTTTCCTTAGCAATGGGAATTAAGCTTTGTAAGTCTGGACTTGTAAATCATCTGTCTTAGAGCTGAACAAACAGTACAGCACAGACACATTTTAAAGCTGGAAAACAGGTCATTTAGCCACACAAGAAACGGAAGACAAAACCAAGACAAAGCAAATGACTGTCACACTTCAATAAGGAAGGCAGAGAGACTACTAGCACAGATTCTAGGCCTTTGTGAGAGGGATTGTCACATCAGAACACAACAAGCATCATCCCTTTCTTTTAGCATACTTTTTATCAGAGTGGATGGATACTCCAATGAGCAAGATGCACCCCTTACCCTCACAGCACCTCTTTGTGTTTACTATTGTTTCATGGTGTAAGAACATTTCTGACTTCAGCCAGGGACCAGCTTTAACAGTCCTGAAATTCTCATCTTACTGAGAAGTAAGAGGTGATGCTGCTCTTATCCCTGCAAGGGTCAACACTGTGATTCGTGTAGTAACAGATGCTACAAATTCAGCTTCCTAAAGCTTTTTGATCTTGTCCGGCTTCAACTCTTCAAACTGTTCCCTCTCAAACAGGGACTGAGAACATTCATGTCAGTGACAAACACAATCACATTTCTTTTTTTTTTCCTTCAATTTTCATCCTCCTTAATGAGTGAGAAAAGCTCTGAAGTGAATTCAATGACATCATGTGTGTTTTTAGCACATGGTTAAGAATGATGCATGCTTTTATCAGTGTCCACTCAAAAGATGCTAGAGTTTGTTGGCTGCAATTAACAGGATGTAAAACTGAAACCCTTACAAGTATAGCATAAATTATCCTTTCTTCAAACAAGCCAGCACTGGAATTGAAAACAGAAAGATACACGGGAAACAGGGATGGTTTGAGTGGATATGGAGGGCCACACATCTGGGAGCGTTCCTGTATTTCTACCAAGAGAAGGAATTTCCCTTATTCAATGCTGATATATTTGTGTAAGTTAAACACAAAGAGCAGAAGGCAGAAATATGCAAACTTCAATAAATATTTCTTTTTCTATCTCTAAAATGTTTGGAAATGTGTATTTTTTTTTTTTAATTCAGGTAGGGGACTAAAAGGCAATTTACTTGGGTTCTAGACAGTCATTATTCAGAGCATCCATGGCTTTCACACCTTTAGGTAAATTTGTACCAGCAAGAATTCCTTTACTTTTGCTTTTTCTTTTATTGCTTTCACTTGTCCTATGACTAACAAGGAAACGGAGTAACAAATAGGGCCAAAGGTTGCAACATTATCTGCAAATAATTAAGACCATGCCTCAGGCTTTGGATGCTGGGTGTCACAAGGCTCTGACAGTTCAATATTGCTTTCTAGATATGGCTGGATGGAGCTTTCACATGAAACAAGCAAGATGAGACACTCCTCTGTTGGGCTCAAGCTTCATCACTTCAGATTTTAGCACTATTTTGACGGCTTCTGGAGATGCAGCACCCAAGCTGTGTATTCAGGTTTCAGCAAGCTGCATACTCACATCCCTGAAGGCAAACTGCCTCAGGGCACTTCTTGTTGCTATTTATCGCCTTTAAAGATACAGCCACAGGCACTCATAAAAATTGTGGAATTTTGCACCAAAAAGCTTTATGTATAAACCTACAAGTCCTGAAAAATCATACAGATTCTACTGCAGGGGGACAGTGTTCTTAAAGATGAGAGTGCTGCTCTTGCAAACTTGTGCTGTCATTTTCTGACAGCAATGATAACAATCTCCCCACTGTACCTGAGGGAAAAAAAACCCTAAGAAGAAATTAATAGAAGGTATATTTTCCGAATTACGTTCTAAATCCCTAAAAACTTCCATTCAGTGTATATATTCAGCATAATACATCAGTGTTTCAGGAACTGTAGCACAACAGAGACCTTGTAGGATGAGCAATCCCCTGTCAGCCTCCACTGCCCAGGATGTATGCAGAACAAAAATGCACATCTCAGCTTGGTTTAGTACAAACACAGATGCACCACTCATGCGGGCAGTCTTAATATACTCACAAAGACAAAATGATGCAATTCACTATTAAAAACTGTCTTCTCATTATTAAAAGAAAAAGAAAAAACTAATTTTAATCTGTTCTCCAAAAGTTGCACAAATCAGTAAATGATAGAGATGAAAACATAGTGATACATATTTAAGTTACACTTGAAGGTTTCTCTAAATGAACATATGCAAATGCTTGAAGCCCAGGGGCAGCTCTTTCTTGCACCTAGGACATTTACATAGTTTTCCAAGCTAATATTTAATCTAGTATTCTCTAAGAGATCACTAATTACTTTCATAAATTCCTAACATCCTGTGAGATGTCTTTTCCCTCTGAGCTGCAAAATAGAACTTTCAAACATCTTCCTCAAGGAAATGCAATGATTTTCACTCTATAGAGCTTTTAATTGTAAGAAAAGTTACCTTTTGGTTTTTGTCTTATTGCATAACAATGATCTTTGTTGTTTTAAAGAATACTAAAATATTATATTTTGTCAGGAAGAATTTTGGGGCAGGAAGAAATAGGAGGACAATACAAAGAAATGGGAGAACAATACAAAGTTCAATTAAAGAATTGGTGTGGTCTGTAAGGCTAACTTGATGAAAAGGAATAGCTACAGTGAATAACCCAAAAGGTTATCTCACTCACAATCATTGTTTTAAGGGAATTTATAAGAAACTCTGCAGAATGCAGTTTCAGCAAAATTTTTTACCTAACAGCTGTAAAATTAGTGTGAGGATCCATTAATTTCCTAGTCTTTCTAGATATTTTTATTATTTGTACACAGATACACAGTTTTAGAACACAAGTGGAAAGCCACTAGAAACCTACTGCCTTCATTTCCAATGGGGTTGTCAACACAGTAGCTGTCATGATGTTTGTCCTCAAACTACAGCACTCAGACTATATAAGTCCTACTACATCATGCATACAAAACTGATGAATGAAAATTTCTAACACGTACTCACTTTATAGCTGTTATTTTATATATGCTTATCATGTCCATCACTCATTTTCTCTCTCACATCAATAGTCAAATATTTTCAACTATTTCAAGTATTCTCTTTAGAAAAGTTTTCTCTGGTACTAGCAATTGTATATGACTCACAGTTCTCCCCACAACTGCTCTTCTGATCTGACCTCAAGCATTTGATTATTGTAGCAGTTTTGCAATGTGTCAGGAAAAATAAGTAAAAAAACCCAAAACCACTAAGGAGTGTGGCAGCATCTGCACAGCTAGTGTCTAGACTGAACTGTAATACAGTGTGGTGCAATTTTAATGGATTATGCTCTTCTGCTTCATGGAACCCTCTTCTTCCCCTGCTCTTGCATTTTGCATTTATTTTCCTATTTGTTTAACTTAGTCATGAAATCAAGTCCCACATGACACAAGAATTCTACAGGAATATTACAGAATACCTGCATAAATAATTTCTTTTATTGATTTAAATCCTTAAAGTCTATTTAATGGATTTAAAAAACAAACACAAAGAAACCCAAAACTAAATAGGGCAGGCTGCCCTGGCATTAGTCAATGTAATTTAACACAAATCCACAGAAAATGATTGATCTTACTGAGCTTATCTCTAATATGGTTTACAAATACTGACTCTTAGTGCCTTAACTTAGGCCCTGTTTGCTCTGAAAGATATTTTTATACCAATTCTCATACCAGATGGGCACCCAAGCATTTTATAAAAGATGACAGAAAAAATACATTATATAAAGCTGAGAAGAGGAAAACTAATATCAAAAACAGAAAAAGAAGTGATGAATTTGCCTGAACCAATCTTGTATTTCATGACCTCATCATGCAGAAGCTGCCTATCTATTTCAGAACAAGCGATAAATATTAAAATGAATTTTTTTTGCATGTCTTATCAAAAGCTTCCAATATCAATTGTTTTCACAAATGTCTTCTCCTGCAAGCAGTGAATGCCTCTTCATCAATCTTTTATCAAAAGCAATCTTGTTCTGATTTCAGTCTTATCAAAGAAACTTATCTCTCTCCTTTGTTGTTCTTCTTTTTTTTTCTTGGCAGAGGGTACATGAATATCATTTTACACATGACTGTGGCTGCATCTCCATCGATCAGGAAATAAAAAGTAAGTCTGAAGGCTAGCTCATGACCCAGCAGAGCTCCAAACAACAGAAACATATGTGCCTGATAGTGACAAAGTAGGAAAGCATGTGTGCACGCCTACATGAACGTGCTAATATTCCTTTTTACAAGGAATTCTTGCATTGCAAAAATTTCTAAACAAAGAAAATGGAGATTAAGCAGTGGACTTGACTTCCAGATACCTCCCTGACATGTTCATTAATGTTGAAAGAGAATATACATTATATACACACCAATACAGTACAGAGCTTGGGCTTTCAGTGTTACTTGGTACACTGCAGGGTTTTGGTAGTGGGATCTGCAGTGGGGAGCCATGCAGGAGAGGCCACAAGCTGCCCTGTGCCAGTCACAGCTGAGCCCAGACACCTTTGGACTCGGTGACAGCAACACATGACACGCCAAAACTGCAGTCAGGCAGGATAGCTGGCAGCACCCCAAGCTCCAGCCTGCTTATGAAACAGCCGTGTGCATCAGGGTGAAGAATACGCACGTGGAGACTGATGGCTGGGGGCACGTGGCTTAGGAGACAGATGTAGGTGTGCTGCTGAAGGTGCTGTGGAGGAAAAATGGCCAGAGGCATTCTTTGAAGGAATATCCTCATGCCAGAAGGGGTTACTTATAGGAAACTTCAGCCCACAGGGGCAAGCTATGCCAGTGTGAGGAGAACCCTGAGGGACCCCAGCCCCACACTGCACAGGGACACCTCTGAAGGACTGAAGCCCACAGGTGAACCTTGTCAGGCAGGGATACTAAGGACAAAGGACAGACCAAGGAAAACCAGCATGGAGTGTCAGACAGAAACCGATATGTACTTTACTCCAACCACCTGTGCTGCCCACCACCTCACCAAAGAGACTGTTAGGGACTGATCATAACCAGCTGAAAAAAAGGGGACTTCAGATTAGGAATGGGAAGATGAGGTGTTTATTTATGCTTCTTTTTTTTACTCAGTATCCAACTCAGTCATCAGAAATTTTTATTAATCGACAATAAATTAAATCTAATAAATATTCCGACTCCAGAATATTTTGCCCACGAGACTTGCTTGACCTCCTTGAGCCCATAATGTATTGACAACTATTCAGTCTGAAGGCTCATTTTAAAAATCACCTAGGACTGTGGGGGAAGAAAACATTTAGAACAAATACCATGTTTTCTGCTGCTAAAGCTGGAAAGCAACCAAGGTTTCATTATATGTGGACAAGATACACCATTTGTACAAATAAATGCCATTCCACAAGTTTCACAGCACACTGAGGCCAATGCACAGTGACAGAGCTCCAAGAAGAGAGTGAGTTCCAGCAGTGATAAAAGTGTGAATATATAATGTTTTCTATACTAGAGACAAAGAGCCTGCAAAATTCCCATTTTTGACTCCTGAGATAAAAAACCACAATAACTATAAATAAAACCACCTAAAGAGAAAAGGGAAGAAAGTTACAAATGAACTTAAATTCATGAGCAAATGACTGGAGGCTTGTGCTCTCCACACAAGTGCTATGTATTTGTTTGCTTCATAAATATGCATGTACATCACTTTGTTCCTGCCCCTCACAGAAAGAGTCTTGTGTTGAAAATCCCAGACAGAGGAGCACTAAAGAGACAAAGAGCTTCCTTTAGATGAATCCATAAATGAAATTTATAGATGTAGAGGCAGACTATACCTAAGCTGCTTCAACCAAATTCTCAGTTCCTGGGCTGCTAAGGATAAAAGTTCCATTGCAGAAATTCGTTACAGTGAATCACTGGAGAAACAATCCCAGTGACAGGATCATCATCATAGATCACCACCTCGTGATGATGCCTTCCCACACAGGCAATATATATGTGAGCACAGATGAAGACAGACAGGAGGACTCCCTCATTAGGCACACAAACTGCTGGGTTTTAGGAACATGTTTTGACTTGATCCCACTCACCACAAAAGTGACAGGCTTGTGGTGCATTAAGGAAATGCTGGAGACAAGCTGATGATTTGTCACTGTTGATTCTGGGGGTAAAAGATTTCAGAGAGAGCAGGCTATAATCATGAATGGCACACAGAAGGTGGTGAAAGCATTATTCACTCTTAAATATTAAGGGAACATATGATAAAAATGCCAGCTATAACATAAGATAAAAACTGTAATTTTTCATACAATATTTTGTATTTTATTTCCATGTAGTTGCTTTGTCTCAAGGTGCAGGGAGGTTCAGGGAGTTGCTTTTGAGGGTTAGAAAAATCACCATCAGATTGGGAAGTAGCAAATTTATCTCTCAGACCCAGCACTGTCTAAGGACTCTTTCCTGTTATGCTATTTATATTTATGTTTAGTTTTGGGGGGTGTTTTTTAAACTATTCCTATATCTGACAGGATGCCTACAGGATAGATTGGCAGATTTGGTAAAGACTTTCCTTCCTAGGTGAGGTGTTGGCAGTGCAAAAGAAGAAAAAAAAATCTCTTTGTAGAGAAAGCTTAAATATGTCAAATACAAACATTTAACATTTTTACCATGTTCCTGATTAAAAGAGTCAAAATTTTGTTAATTTGAGGCTAGACAGAAAGTGCATATGATGCTTTCCCACCAGGAAGTTATCAGTAGCTTCCAGTTAATGCTCAAGCTAAAGTTTTGCACCATTTATTCCTAAGGTAAATCTGTCAAAATGTCTTTCCTTTTGATTTTCTCCTGTGACATGACCTTAGTAGCAGATTTTGCAATTAATAACCAAGGTCTCAAAGATCTGCACAATGAAAGTAAACATAATAATCTTCTAGGAAACGAATGTCTTTGTAGACAACATGAAGAGAAGCAGATTAGGCACTGAAACACTATTCCATTTTCCTGTTCACAGTAAATGTAAGAAAACATGTTTCGTATAATATTTCATTTCAAATAACATTAAGAATGTAGAAGATGCAATTTTTTCAATCATCCTTAAATTACTGCAAGATCCAGAATTGTAATGCCTTGTTCTTAAGAAGACTCTGGTGTTTTAAACTAGTACTAGAAAGATAGTCTCTAATTTTATATAAAACAGACAGATCAGTACAGCCTGCTGATATTATCTTGAGGTTTGTACACAAGAATTGTCATTGTAAATATGCTTTGCAATATTGAAAGGCATGATGACTCTTTCTAAGAAGGGAGAATATTTGCTGAATTTCTGTAATTTTTAAATGTTAACATATGGATATGCACAGGACAGTAATCACACTCTAGTGAAGAATACTTCAGCAAATCCTTGTCATGTTTTGTTTCAGCTCAATTTTTTCAAACAATCTTAATGTACCATCTATGAGTGTATATAAAGTCCTATGGAATATACACTACAAATATGCATCATAGATACTTGTCATTAATACAATTTGTAATAATAATTACTGAACCCAGGGAGAAACAAAAAATGAAGATTCCCATGCTGTGAAAACTCAATAAACTAATTTCTATTAGACATTTATCCACACTTGTTTTGAGGTGTTGTTTTGGTTTTTTTTTCATAGGAATGAGGTACTAAACATGAAAAACCATTTAATGAAAATGTCCTATAAGCTGAGGGTTTATTGTGGCAGTTCCTCAATACCAGGCATTTCTATGTTCTGGTTTAGATTTTTCATAATATAATGCTACATTGTAAGTATATGGATTTTTTTTTTTCAGCAGAATTCTGACTAAGGATAAATTTTCAGGGAAAAATCTCAGCTTAAAGAATGAATAACACTAAAGAAAAATGCAATATTCTTGCTTCATTAGAAATAGTTCTCATGATAATGCACTGGGTAATGGTACAAAATTCTGTAACTGGCGCAGGATATTGGACTGTGAACATGAGAAAACAGACCTTAATGATACACGAAGTTCAACAAACAAATTGTTGGACAAGGACAATGGGATCTGAAGAAAAAGCCTGGGGAATGGCCACAGGGTGAGAAACCATGAGTAGAGAGGGACTAGACACCTAATGAGAGAAAAGGGAGAATGACATCAGTGTCAGACTGAAAAAGAAGTGTGAGATATAGTCATGATCAGAGAAAATAAAAAAGTTAAAGGCCATTGGATCACATTTCTTTCTTTAAATCACAGTGGTACCTGGAATGTACAATCTCTACTGCTACAAAATATAAATGAGGCTAGATGGCAGAGTACTTCCCAAGTACTTCACTTCCTCCCAGAGTTGGACTGGGGATGATTATAATATACGGCAAGCACTGGTTACTCTGTTAGTTGATATGGCAAAGGTTTGTGGGATGTATCAGTGATTCCAAGTCTGTTGCTTATTTCCAACTTTATTTTTTTTCCCAACTTTCAAATCTGTTTTCCTACAGGATCTTTGCTTCATCCAGTGACAGAATCATCTGTAAGATTGTGAAGGAAGCTCTTGTCCAAAAGATGAAAGAAATATCTTTCATTTCCATAAATTGAACAAGATTGAGCAAATAAGTCTTGGAAGTCAAATTATTGTGCAGAAAATCGGAAAAAAAAATGTAAAGCCTGCCTTTACAAAAACCTGATTATTCTGTAGAAAACAGAATGGCTGTGTCATTAAAGGTTATATTATAAACCATGTTGACCACCTACGAAAAAACAAAAAACAAAATCTACTTTTTCTATAATCCTTACCAGGTTATAGTATATTTTTCTGTTCCTTCTTTATTCCAAGACTAATGCATCTTGACAGAAATTATGTCTTCTTTTCCTTCTGCATTACTTGTCTTTCCCTTAATGAGAACAGACAGGCTAGAGTGTTTTTAACGCTTGTACAAAGGATGGCAAAAAATAGCTCATCTAAGGGAATGGTTATGATGGACACATTCCTGTTTATGTTTGAAAATGATTAAGGCAGTGGCAATTTCAGGTTCATCTGTTTTACTCAGAAGTCTGAAAAAAAATAATTTGAAAAGTTTTGCCAGATATAAGAAAAAGTTGGGGTTCGCTGTGTCATAGTTATCTGAGATATACCATTTATGCTATTTTATGTGCTAAATGGTCATATTTAGAAGGATGGTCTTTTTACATGGCCTCAGCTGTTACCAGATTGATATGAAATTGGACACAGATGAACATACAAATTGTCATTGCAAACTTCGTTAGCAGCTAAGAGGGTACTATATCCGTATATCCAGAGTAAACAAAAGAGACAACATACAGTTGGCTAAACTCAGTCCACCATGGGAACCTGTAGAATGTTACAAAATTAAAATCTGGTTCTGACCTATAGCTCTAACATTTTACATAGCAATTATTATTCTGGTCTCTGAAAACTTAGAGCTTTAATAATGTAAGAACTACTAAACCTCTTTTTTTCTTTGCTTTTTTTTTCTCTTTTTCCTTTTTTTAATATAAAAAGCCCAACAATTAAACCAACCTGAATTAATAAAGCCTGATTTCCTAAGTATTTTGAGTCCACATCCCACTGACCCTACTTTAACGACTACAGTTTTCCTGTGCATTCTTGTGATGGCTTTCTTCAGTTGCCTGAAGTTGTCTGCCACACTGCCAGGCCATCACCACATCCACAGATCTCACTGGATCTCTCCACGTTCACTCCCTCAGCCTCTGACCCCACCAGCTGGCAGAATACAATGTGGATTCCTCAGAGCCACATGGGCCCAGGCCCAGGACCAGGACCAACTGGTCCTGTTGCCAGAAGGAGCAGATGGCAGCTGAGGTCTGCCTGTCCTCTCCTCAGTGGGGACACTCTCTTGTTTCTTTTCTCTTCTAATGAAGACCTGATTTTCAAATTTTTTTTTAAATCTCTGAGATTTTCACCTTCCTGTCAAGTTTGACTGATACTGCCCAACAGTTTAGAAAGTTAATATGAGAGCAGCGACAGGCAGACGTGTACGCAAAGGTAACGCCGTAACAATAAATGTTAACAATAAACTGCACTTGCTTAGGAAACAAGGGAAGGGAACATGTCCGACGACAGCAAAGCTGTAATTTATCCTCAAGAGTAGCTGAAGGGGAAATTAGAGGGTCTACTGCTTTTATGAAAGGTATCTCTAGGGATATTAGTGACTGATTGCACTTTGCATTATAACAGCTGGGTGTCTTAATTTCTTATGTCAAGTGTTTGTTAGCTTACTAATTGTGACATCATGCTCCACAATATGAGGCTCTTATATATATATTTTTATACCTCATACAATGTATAATTTGCATTTTCTTATGTTCCCTGTGACTTTCCCAAGACTTATGGGGTAATCTATAATCAGTTAATTAATACTAAATAAACAAAACAAACTTTGAAGCTTAAAGGATGCTAGGTCTCCTGGTTTGTTGGTTTGGTTTTTTTTAATTCAAAAATCTAGCTCTTGTGCTGATGCATGATATATGCAGTTCAGAAAATACAGAATCAAGTCTAGTAAATCCCTGAACTACTAGACATTGCTTTATGCTTGGGGTATTTATGCAAACACATAAAAAGATGGAGAAGAGAACTGAAAGGAGGAGGGATACAGAAGAGTATGACAGAATCTCAGAATATTCTGTATGGTAATGTCAGCTTTAATGTGTTTGCCCTTCAAAGCTGTAAAGGACTGTTTTGAATGTTATACCTGAGCACAAGCCCTCCCTCTAGCCCAAATGTTATCATGTCCATGGTATGTGAACGCATCCTTGTATTGAGGATACATGACTTTAGCCCAGGGATATGGTGAAATGTTCTGGATGCCTGTCTGTATACATATTGTAAGGCAACCCAAGGGCAGCTGTAGTCACCACACAGATGTATAGCACCATAAATTACATTTGCTTTACAGTAACATCAGCTGACTTGGTGATTTCTTATGTGCATGTCCCTGCAGAGTCCACAGTCATCTCAGAAAAAAGTCTAAATATCTCTTGGAGCTGAACACAGTGTGTCCTGTATCTAGACCATTCAGAAAAGTGAAAAAAAAAAGGTAAAGCAGCAGACTAGATTTAGGCAACATATGTCCACCCCTCTACCAATGCACATCGCTCAATATCTCCTGATCATTTTCTAGGTAGCATGACTCAATCTGGGGCACAAAAGTTGGGCCTGTTGCACCAATGTTTCCAGTCACTAATCTCTCCTGCTCTAGCCCTCCTCTCAACAGGCTATTTTTTTTATGACTTGCCCAAAGCAAGTATTATTTCAGATTGGAATCAAGACACTTCAACATAAGGGTTCCTACCTGTTTTTTCATATCTTGGTTTATAAAATTGCAGTTAGTAACATTCATTTCCTTTTTTGTTCTCCATGACACAAGTTATTGTTTCTCCAGTTAAAGGACAAACTCAGCAAAATTGCTGTTTCCATATTTAAAAATGTAACACTTTAGCTAGCAAGATCTAATAAAAAGAGAGTTCTTAGCTCAAGTTGTGATCACTTCTTTCAGCAAAAGTAAAAAAATGTTAATTACTCCAGAAGTTGCATTACCAGCTTTCAGCAATAACAAAGTAGTACATGACTGACTTGATATACAGAGGGAGGGACAAAGAGGAAATGAGTCTGAAAAATGCTTAAGAAAGACCTCTTCATTATAATCTAAGCTGGAAAAATATGTAGGAAGGCTTTGAGAGGCACTTCCATAGGCAGATTTATCTTTTAAATATTAACATGAAGACCTGGTGAAGTCTTTAGTTATTTGAATGAGCAGTTATCTAAATTTTGCACACAAGCACAGCAGATTTTTGTCCCAGCAAAGAAAGATGCACAACTGGATAAACATGCATTTATGTATGCTTCAGATTTTCTAAAAATAGCATAAAAATAGTCTTCCTGTTCACACAATTCTGTTTATGGACTTATTATATAGAGAATATAAAACCTGAGCAGGGAAAAGTAATTCTGGATCACTTTCTTACAAGCAAAGAAAGTGATGTCATTGAAGACATTATTCAGTTCAATAGTCAATTTTGATGCTTGTTTTTGGCAGTACTTGGATCCAAGGAACAGATTTTTCAAAAGAATACTGAGTTCTTTTAAACAAATAAGGTTTAAAGAGTTATGAAGCCTAGTGTACAGAGGAAAAGAGGATGGAATACTAAAAAATAGGAAAGAACATTCAAGAGATCATAAATATATATTATAAATAATTGATATAGGTGTTAAAAACAGGAAAACTCACCAAGATTAATGAGCAATTTCATAAGAAAATGCAGTAAGAAATAAGGAATAAAAGCTTTATAAGTATGCAGTGTACATAGGAAATGAGAGGACAAAGTAGAAAGAGATGTGACTAAATGGAAACCTAGAAAGTTCATGTTGTGCTATAAAATCATTACTTTGGAAGGTCATGACACAGCCTTTTCATTATTTGAGGCACTCTGATGTAACAAGCTGCCAAAAAAAGAAAATTATGCCACAGAGACAGAGGGCAGAAGCTAAGTCCCAGCAGATGTTCAGGCTGAGCACTACATAGTGTGAGTGCACTCATATTTCTGCCATGACACAGTGGCATCGTGGGTCTAAGTCAATTTACATCAACTGATCCTAGACCAAATAACACCTTCTCTCTGTATAAACAGCATAGATCTACCCAGCCAACACCTACATAAATATAAAAATTATTCTTCTTCTATGGAAATTACATTCTTCCTTAATTTACAGATTTCTTCCCCCAGTAACCTCTTGTTGTGGTTTTAAGTAGCCAGAGTTTTTTATTAGTTGGGGGGGGGGCTATGAGAGAGGCTTCTTTAAGAAGCTGCTGGAATTCTCTCTGCTCTAAGCTACCTCAAGGTCGACTGGTAACGCCTCTGTGATAACATATTTAAGAAGAAGCAGAGAAAAAAAAAGGCTAGGCAGAACATCATGGCC
>WEIV01000950.1:1647-22979 GCA_013390005.1 Calyptomena viridis | reverse complement strand
CCCCCCCCACACACACCTGCCTTCCCGACCTGTTGGGGGAAGGTGAAGGATCTTAAAAGGGAGGGGTGGGGGGAGAAAGGTGTCTGTAACATCTATCAAACTTCTCACTCTTAAACTCTTAAGCTCTGATTTTAGTAGTAGTAGTGAATACTTACTATTTAGTAGTAGTTAATATTCTAAGTTAGAGCCTGTTTTGCTTGTGAAATAGTTAATAAACAGTTGCTTGTAATCCTTATCACAAAAGTCGAAGGTTTTTTTCCTTCTCTGGGAAATTTTGGACCTATGCGTGGACTCTCATCATTTAGCCAGAGTCAAACTATAACACCTCTTTTTTTCCTTTTGTTCATGGCTCATCTGCTTTTCATTTCTTCTCTTCCTTGATGAAAATCTGAGTTTTGCCTTCTTAGATTCCCGTAGTTATAATATATAGCATCACATAAAATTTACATAATTCACTTTCCATTTTAGAGTTTTTTCATTGTGCATCTGTATTTTAGGCATCCAGAAGTTTGTTGATATGTATACCTGAAGCATTTTTGTAAGTCATCCCCTCTGTCTGAACTTGTCTCTATTTTTTGAGGAAGTGAAAAACTTCCTTCTTAGTGTTCTTTAATTTTCCTTATGTTCCAAGACTGATTGTCTTCTGCTCTGCATGTTCAAATCCGGGAGTCACAAAGAGAAATGCAATTTAATATTAATATTAAAGACAGGATACATTTACTTCTACCTACCAAATGTCACTGTAACATGGACAAAATAAGTTGGTATGTAGAGATATAGGCACTGAAGAGCTCTATGAACTTTTCCAGTTTCTGATGTAAATTAAATACCCAAATATTTAATCAACTATTCAAGAAAAATCAAGTAAATTTATAGCACCAACAGAGGAATGTTTGATCCTTGAACCAATTAATAGGTTTCGCTCAGCTATATCCAGGACTATATTAGTGACATATATTATTTTTAATTTTAATACATTATTTCTCCCATTTATAATCAGACTAAATATAACTGAATACAAGATGAAGACACTTGATCAAAATGTACTTCCCCATAATAAATTCTTACACCAAACTGTGCTGGCAAATATATCAGAATGGGATTTCCTGAAATAGAATATTGAAAATGATTGGCCAAAATATCCAGTTTCTCAGTCAAATCTGCTCTGAGACTACTATAATCATGAAGAGGATATGAGAAACACGCCTGTATTTTAGCCCAGAATCAGATAATTTATAGAATTTGATGGAGTAATGTGAAGGACAGAATATTTTCACTGTATCTATGAGTGTATGGAAGATGTAGTACATCTCCTGAAGAATACCATGCATATTTAATTGAGCTCCTCACTCAGTGAGTCTAACATGTCATTTCAGCTCTTATTAAGTACCTGTGAAGGACAGNTGTTGTGGTACTACTTAATAAAAGTGTACCTGTTTTGATTAAAACTGAACCCCCTTGTGTCTTTTGCACTCTGAGATCAAACGAACCATCACGATTCCTACTTATATTAGTGGATCATGAGAAGTAGTTAATGAGGTTTTAAAAAAAATTTGAAAGATAATGCACATATTATTCATAACCATTTTGCACATTTTGTACATAAAGACATATTTTACAGATGCGCAATGTTACCCCCACAATTTAGTGAGGGTGTATTCACTAAAAATTACCTGGATGTCTCTTCTGACTTCTGATCTAATATATTTGAAAACCCCCATGTCCAAAGATAAGTGAGAGGAGACTTTCAGCTGCACACACTGCAAAGTTAATTAGTAAATATTGTCAAATGAATATATCTGTCATGCAGTAGCAAACTCATATTGATTTCAGCTGTTCTGAATGTTTATCATAGGCTTCCACATTCAAGAGAAATAACCACTTTGTATAAAATATACTATGCTGTTCAACAGGACTTGAAAAAGAAATGGGTGACAAAATCAAAGAAATAGCACTTTATATTGATGCAAAAAGTAATGAGAGATGCCAAAGAGATAAAATTAAATTCATTTCATTGGGAAATAAGCAAACTTTTAAAAAGCATTCTGGGATAAAAAAGGAATTTGAAGTGTGAAGTAGCCCACTGACAAAGACAGAAAAAATATTGATAATGCAAAAGAAGTGCAAAAAGTATTTTTACTATCCATTTGTGGAGAGGAATGAAAAAGTAATCATATCATATACGGATGAAGAAGCAATTTCCATCCTAATAGCATCTAGGAAGGATGTTGAAACATCTAAAATCAAAAGACTTGGCTAGGCTCAAGTTTTCCAACAAAGCAGTCAGGGAAGATCTCTCCCTTCCTTATTTTAACTTCTACTTCAATGTGAGACACTATTTTGCAATGTTGAAAACAAGCAAGATAACCTGCTTGCTCCAGTATAAGATACATACCTGGATGTATATCCACAGAAAAACAAGTTCAAAAGTTTACAAGTAATACACTTTAATTTAAAGCTTTTAAAATATATGTATTATTCATTTGGGTCAACAAGACCTTATGGAAAAGTAGATATTGCCAAACAAAATATTTCATTTTTTAACATGGAAATGAGCAGCTTGGCTGAGAAAGATAACTTCGTTTGCCAGCAAGGCTAATTTAAGTAGCTGCCTCTTCTGTTCCCTCAGCCTGTTGCAGAGCTGTTCCAGAATTCCAGTTGCTGTTCCAGCAAGTCTGTGGAGCTTCCCTCCAAGTAGGATGAGAGACTTAAACTCCATCTAAAATAACACCTTTCCCCTCCTCATTTTTAAACTCTTCCCCACTTCTTTAGCCAGTTCAATCATAGTTTCATGAACCTTAGTAAAAGCCATGGGGCTGCATGGTAAAGGCAGGAACGAGAGATTACAGGTGAAAAGGTTCATTTCTACGAGCTAAAATTTCCAACAAATCCCTTATTTCATAGAACTACCACCTAGCTGATTACAGCAACAAAATGTTGTTGTAAAGATTCATTCTCAAATGGGGAACTTCTATGAATTTTTCCACAATCATTGGTACAAAGCCTGATGCAACAGTTTTCTATCAACAGTATGTGAATAAATACACAATCATATCTGATGCGTATGGCTTTAATCACAGTTATTTTTATGATAAACATAGGAAAGATGCAGAGGAGAGATAAGTAACATTCGACTGGTGGGGAAAAAAATCACAACCTGAAACAAGACAGGGACCACCATCTGTTGAACATTTCAAAATAAGACTGATATATGACTTGGTTGCATGAGGTAGAAATACCATATGCAGATTATATTGAGAACCAAAGCAAGGCATAGAGCTTAACAACGGAAAGCCAGAGAAAACTAATAGCTTTTACATTAATTGGTTCCATTACTTAAGAGACATTTTGTAAATAAATTAGCATCCAGACTGTAAAAATGAAAGGCTCCTTTAAATGTTACTCCCATTAGATTTACACTAGTATTTGCTTCAGAGACTTTTATGGAATTGTCAACACTGGTGAATACCCGATAATCCAGATCTTCCAAAACAGGTCTATAGAAATTCCTGCAAAGATGATAAGGGGAAAAGATACAAATACCATCCCAGTTTGACGAACTGTTTTTCTTTTAAAGGCAAGACTGCTTATAAATATGGAATAGAAATGCATCTGTTATATACATGAGCAACAAAAGCTTGTGTAACCTTTTTCAGTAATATAGATATTTTTCAATAAAGCCAGAAACACTTTAATATTTTCTAATTTCCCATAATGTTGGTAATCATCATTAAAAATTAAATAGATAGATTAGATAGATAGATAGATAGATAGATAGATAGATAGATAGATAGAAGATAGATACCTCTATAAAAGTCTCAGAGTTTCATGCTTTTTAATCAGTGTTGTCAGCTCAGTTTTTCTAACTTCCCGACTGATAGCATTTACCATTCTGTTGATATCTCAATATGACCAACTTCCTGTAATTTGGTTTGGTAATGCTAACAACCAAAATCTCACCAATCATATCCCTAATTTTCTGAATGATCAGCCCAACACAATATCGGGGGGAATCCTTATCAATAGATGCCTATTTAGGTCCTCTCAGCCCACCCTACCTGACACTGTTGTGGTCCTGTCTGGACTCCATGCTGAGGACACATAAAGAAGAAACCAGCACAAAATGAACCTGACAATAATAGGAGTAACTTTTGATGGATTAGGGTGTTATAACAGATCACAAAGGAGTTCCACTTGCTTAAGAGGTGAGCAGTGGGAACTAGTGGCTACAAGCAAGGAAAACAGCGGGTGAAAGAGGGTCAAGGTCCCAGACAGTCACTGACTGGCTCAGCCAAGCCCTTTATCTGCTGTTTCTTACACACATCCTATCCAGCATTTTCTTTCTCCCATGCATGTATCCTACCAAGAAACCTCTTTCAAGCCTGTAAACAAGCAGCTTCTCAGTCTGTCTTGTCTTAGCTTCTGCCCAGGTCAGCCATGGATATGTGGTTACAGCACTGCAGAGGGATATTTTACCAACCTCACCCAAGTAAAGAGTCTTATGTAGCTTCATTCATTAAATAAATAATCATGCTTAATACATACGGATTCTTTAACTAGATTTACGATTGCACAAAGATCAGAGAACAATCTAATGACAGCAATTACACAGTTGGTTGCTTAAACTCTTTAAACGAACATCTACCGAACACTGCTCTTTAAACCAGCATCTGTTGACAACTACTTCCTGACAGAAGAAATAGGATAGAATGTCTCCTATTTGACATATACATCTGAGATTTTTTGTTATCTGTATTTCAATGAGAGAATTAAAAAAGTCTAATACAAAAAAAAAAATATCAGTGGATTTTTCAATATCACATGATAGACAATTATCTTAAATTGGGGGTATAAACTAGGGTCTGGTTACAAATTTTAAGAACCATAAGATACCAGTAGCTTACAGATGGCGTCCAAACAAAGAAACAAGAATAATACAATTCGGGAACTTAATTTTTAACTTAAGACTTCCTGCATGAGAAACCATAGTAATATTTTTGTCCCTATCAACACTGGACTGATTAGACAGGACTCATATCTTTATTATCTACTTCCTGGCTCATTCAGCGTCATCTACACTAGTATCTTTAACTGTTTTCTTGGAATTGAATGAGTTTTATCTTCTGCGTAAGAGCAACACATAAATAGATTTTTGTACATTAAAAACATTTCCACAGTCCTGGCATAGTCCCCTGACATTTGCACTCAGCACGATTCAGCAGCAGGAGATGACACCTACTCTCAATTTGCTCCCCACATACATAATTATACTTAACACATAGTGATTTAAGGCTGTGAGACAACACGATCCCAAGAGTTTTCTCTAGCTGGAAGTCTCCTTGTCCCTGTAAAACAGAAAAAGGCTCTGAGTCTACAGCATGTGTTTTTATTTACAGTGCATGCTCTCACTGATGGCCTTATAAGCAAGTTAGTCCCCATGCTAAGCTCCATCCATGCTTTCACAGCTATACTGGTCATCCCACCAGAAAAAAGCATAGCAGAAGATAAATGAGAGGGTAAAATCAGACATGCCCCCTCAAAAAAACCTCAAACAAAATCCCACAAACAAACAACAACAACAAACAAAGAACAAACCAAAAAAAACACTAGAAAGAAAGCTAGGAGTTCTCCTCCTGATTTTGCATCTGTTTCACACTTTCTTCTTCCTTTCTACAATGTTATGGTAGGAAATAGCTTACTTAAATTTTTTTAGGCTGCAGTGCCCTTGTCACAACAGGATCCTGAACAGTGCTTATTAAAAACACATACATCTACAGAAATCTATACAGAACACTCTTCACACACTGTAACTATTCATCCCTATAAAATCAGGAGACATCTGACAGAAAAGCCAAACAGCAGTCTGAAAGGGGCTTAGAGTCTCTCCTGTCCTTGGGTCTCAAAGACTACAGTTATGAGTCACACAACGATAAGAGACATCCAACACTGTGTGGTCTCTCTGGGAGACTTGCTGGGGTATCTAAAGTCAGGATATACAAACACAGTATGTACAAATCACTTCTTTTCACCATTAAAACACTGTGAACCTGGGCTATAATCTGGAAACTGCTGTGAGAGACTCAGCAGGTCAGGAAAAAAAGGATAAAACCTAATCCACCTACAACCACAGAAAACTGAAGTCAACAGAGCATAATTACTGTACCTAGAACTGAGACAGGGTGTGGAAACTGGTTCTCCGAGATGTCAAAAAACCCTTAATCACCATACTTTTCAGGTCACCTCTTTTCTGTATGCTTGAATTGAAAGGTGACATCAGTTGAAAGCTGAACAACAACTACATAAATAAAGATTACACACCACAGTAAAGCAAAACTCTCCTTATCCAACATGCCAGAAGGTCAGTTCAATCTTTCATCAAGACCTGCAAGAGCAGTGAAGATGCTTTGGTTCTCAGTCCCAGAATATACTAAAGAATATACTAAAGCATCATGATGAAACCTTGTTCATGACTTTAAGATGCTGTATTTCATATATTTTAGCCTATTTCAGAGTACATCTGTGCAAGGCAGGAATCACAATGTTTTAATTTCACAATGATCCTGCATTATGATTTCAACAATGCTTCCAAGGAAAATTCCAGTCTATGCATAAAATTGACTCACATGACTTTCATCGTAACAACTGATGTAGATAACACAATATTCCACCCATCCCTCAGCTCCTTTGTTGTCTCCCCACTTCACATTTAACCCCCACAGAAAAAAAACCAAATGTCTCTATATCCCCATTTGCCTGACCAAACGTGGGCAGATTTACATGCTTTATGAAATGTTATAGTCATTAACCCATAATTTAAAAAAATAACTTTTCAGATTTTTTTATGTTTATTTTTAAAAAGTCAAATATAAATTGGTGAATTTGGTCCATGAAACACAAGAAAACCACCAGCTGGAGCTCATTGAGATAAAAAGAGAGAATGCTTCCTTTCATCAAGGGTCATACTGAGGGTCATAGTGAAGTGCTAACAATAATCTGGTGTTTCAGAGCCTGCTTTAAAATCTTACATGCTTTGCAAAAGAAAAATAAAGATTTTTTATATTATCTGACTGCTTATATGGAAGATTAGAAGAACTATATATTATAAATCTTTTATGGAAGCATTAGCTTTAATCCCTTTGAGGAAATAACAACAAACACCACCACCACAAAGCAAACCAAACAAAACCAAACCAAACCAAAAAATCAAACAAAAAACCAACAACACACAAAAGCAAAAACCCCTGGGAAATATAAGTCAAGTATAATTAAAAAAAATAATATTTTGATATGTTGTTATGTTAAGAGATACTACCCAAAGGCAAATTCTAAAGTTATCCTTTTATTAATTGCCTAAGGACTAAAAAATATTAATGATACTTACAATGACGTAGACCTTTTACATTATGCAAATCTTAGACCTCAGCTTTAATCTCCTACTTAACAGAGAGAATTGTTCTTGCCTGAGGTCTCTACTACTCAAAATTCAAGAGATTAAAAATAGCTCTCAAAATCATATAACTTTTCTTTGATATAAAACAACTTAAGCTTTTATGAAACCGAAAAATGTCAGTAAGGAACTTGAAAAATAATGATGTTCCTCTGTTAAAAAAATCCCCTCATTTGAGACATCAGCCATATTCTCTATGGCATTAAACTCAGAAATTGTGACTGTGGAGCTCTGTTGAAGACCAACAATCTGTCAGGTGAGTAGAGACTTCTGTGTACATAAGCACATTTGTAAGGATAGCAAAGTAAGTACCCTAATTCAGAGAAAATGGAGAAGTTGCTTTAAAGCAATAGATATGCCCACCTATTTCTGCTTTGTCCAAAACCTTTATTAAACCAATGGTGTATGGGATAAAAACAGAGCAGATCAGCATGTTCCTCATACTTTGGCAGGCTACCCTTAACTTAGAAGATGCTAGAAGATGTTAGAAGAACTCCTCCAGCTACTGTTTAAGAAAAGTCTTGCTCAGAATTAAGGATTGAGCCAGGTTATTGTTCAAGAAATGGTATTTCATTTGAACTCAAAGGAGGCAAACCAAAAGACATTCCATAAATTCAGTTCCCCCAAAATAGTATGATTTTTGCAGTACCATTGCCAAAAATTAACTCTCTTTTATCCACAAATTCTATTTTACAACATACAGGAATCAGCACAAAGTACACTGAAAAACGCATAAATTTTGGTCATAAGTGGTTTGCAACTGGATTAAAAATGCTGAGGATCTGATTAAAAATAAACAGGAATAATTTATAGTTTTATTAATTTTGGAATGTGCCTTAATATTGTTTTTTTTTGCAAACTATGTGTGTTGTGGGGTCAGAAGACACAAAGAGTGAAGATGCGATCGGAGAGTTAGGTAATGCAGGCAAAGTTGTTCTGGAAATTATGATCACTTGTGGGATTTCACACCACAGAAGTAACACCTTCAGAGGTTAAAGTACCCAATAAAGAAACAATCCTGAACTTGTTGAGGAAGGGAGCAAGTTCAGCATATAGAGAAGTTCACTGAATTAAGCACAGCATTAAAAGCTAAGTAGCTTGAATTTCCCTATACATCTGAACTGTAAGTATCTATTGTAAGGTTGTCTGTAGTCAGCGAAAAGAAGCTGGCATCCATAGATCTTCCTGGTGGTTGGCTTGCCTCAAAGTCATGGCTTATACATACCTCCCTGTTTAGGCTCTCCTTGAAGACTTAACTCTCATGGATCTATAATTGCTTTTTTGATTAGACAAGTGTCTTCCAGGTTCTTTCCTCTCAACAGTCCAGAAAAACTTTACTTCAGTTTTAAGACTGGAACGGTCCAAACAAAATCACTCACTATTGCAAAAAATTTTCCTCATTTTAGCAATCCACTTTACAGAATGGTTTCAGAATTGATTGCACAGCTACAGCTGAACAGGAGGTTTGTGAGAGTAGGACTTCTTAGACACATTATACAGACTGTGTTTGTGCCACAACTCAAGAAGCCAGTCTCTAAATCATTCCAGTATCTCCTTTGCTTAGTCCATGTTGAGACAGGTGAGCCACATCAGATAGCTGAGTAAGAAGAATGGTCCTGTTTGGAGGGGAACTAGGAATGCTCCAGGAGGAAAGTTTGAAGAGACTAGACTAAAAGGTGTGCCAGGGACAGGAAAGATTAAGAGAAAAACAAGAACACATCAGATGGAAAGAGATTTCTATGAGAAGGAAGCTGAAAAGCTTTAGAGGTAATAGAGGAAAGCCCAATGTTTTGTCACTCAGAAAACTGAGTTGGTTGACACTAAATTTAACCCGTCCAGAAGGACACAGTGTGGAAAGAGCAAAGATGTTCACAACTACTTCTATTTCTATTCCTTTTCATTTAATCATCTTGAGTTTTCCTAATTTAAAAAGTTATAAGGTCATGAAAACCTGGAGAGGGGAACAGTTGTCGAGTGAGTAAAGGCTGCTGAGTGAGTTTACAAGATTTTCTCTTCAGATACTTCACTGCAGAAATAGGTGTAGGTAAATCCTGCTGAAAACCTTTTCAACCAGGCTGGGCGTCATCACGAATTTCAGGAATAAACACAATAACATTCACAATGCACTATCTACAATTTCTTGGTGGATTCAGAATATTACGAATAATTCCTGTTCTTACAGATTTCAGTATGAGAATAGACCTTAAATTTTCAGTAAAATGGTGCCAGTATTCTCTTGAGTACATTTACTGTGATTCAGTGCAATAAATATAATTACAATTAAACTAACTTGTCTTAAGAAAGAACAAAGTATATTTTTTGATATAGTATCTGTGACTTGGTTAATATGAAAAAATCTCTGTATTCCACAGCGGGTTTCCAATTCATAATTAGTCATTTTTATTGAGCTTGCTTTTACAAATATTTTGTTTTAAACAAAACCCAAGAGCTCTGTAGATTTCATTTGAATTTTGTTCCATTTCTTTCTGTTGCCATGAAAAGTCACTCACTATTTGGCTCTGATAACTGTTCAAAGAATGTAATATAAGTTTTGAATTATATTTGGAAACTATTTATGATAATTGGGAATCCATTTAGCCTTACATATTGTATCAATCAATGGCAAAAATGACATGCAGATAGGCTTCACTAAAGAATGAGTGAAAGACTTCTTGAAATATAATATATCCCGTGTCTGACTATTCTTCAAAAATCTTTTAAATATTATTGCCACGGCTAGCATGTTTTTTGACATTTACTTCCTTTATGCAGTTATGGTTATTATTTCATTTTGACATATTTATTTTTTTCCTATGAGACATTTTTATTCAACAGACAGATTAATTGAGTATGCATGTGTTTGAATTATAAATATTTAAAACATTTCTTCAATGAACATGATATATATATTCTCTACAAAGAAGGAAAAGAATCAGTCAGGTCACAATAAAAGCTCTATCGTTTGGTCTTCAACTAACAAGGGAACAAAAAAGTTTGTACTGCCACAGTTTATGCTTCTACAGTTCTTGAGAGGAGACAAATATTCACATCACCAAAATATACTTATATTCAATTTTGCTGAAAACCTTTTTTAAAAAAATTATAAAGACTAAAGATGACAAAAACAATCACAAGAGTTTCCCCATAGATTTATACTTATGATTCTCATATTCTTAAGGGAATTTAAACTGCAGATATGCTGTTATCAGTAGACAGAAAAAGATGGTGAGAATATTTCCAGTAGAGAACCAACACATTTTATGAGAATCAAAGATGACATGCTCACAAGTTGCAAAGAAGCATAACTTTTACCGTGAATATTATTCATCAGGTTGAATCCTTTTTCAAAATATGCCAGGGGATAGTACAAGGTTGACAACTGCTCTCTGGGAAGTTTTATTTTGTCAAGAATTTCACAGATATGATTATGCTGTGTAATTTCAATATATTTTACCAGACTCCTTCAGGCATGGTTAACACTCTCCTGAAAAATATATCAAAAAAATTGCTGAAGTACTTCAACATATTCAGTGTCACTTATGTTAGACTGGCTGAATAATTGCAAGACATTTAAAACTTCCTACTGAGTTATTTGGCACTATTTGCTTATTTGTTATTTGGTGCTACCTGATTACTAAACAGTCCCTCACCATAACAAACAGGCATATAATATACATTTATTCAGAAGGCTACACAAGAAAAAGTATTCTTTGCCCTTAACACTCAACAGCTGAGAACTCTACCTCAATGCATTATTCCAGAAACAAATTCGAAACATAAGTACCAAAATTCGTAAATTAAAAAAACTAGTGTGCTAAAAAAGAATGGAAAATACAATTGTTCTATGTTTGCACTTGAAGGTAATGAACAGGCAGAAAAAGTTGAATAATTAAATGAAAAGAATTAAACCATGCTACAAACGAATGGCAGAAAAATCTCATTAGTCTAATCTAAACTAGCAAGGCTTAGAAAATCATTTTAGTCATCTCTTTAAGGGCTGTATTGGGTTTGTGTGTCAAGGTTTGGTTGGGGGGGAGTTACAGTGGTGGCTCCAGTGCGAAGCTGCCAGAAGATTCCTCTGTGTCTGACAGAGTCGATGCCAGACCCACCACTGGCCAAGGCCAAGCTCATCAGCAACAGTCTCTGGAATAATGTATTTAAGAAGGAAGTGGGGGGTGCCAGAGGTCGGGGGGAAACTCCAACTGCAGTCTAAGAGAGAAGTGAGAACATGTGAGAGAAACATGCCTGCAGATGCCCAGAGAGATGAAGAAAGAGGGGGAGAAGGTTATCCAGGCAGAGATTCTCTCAAGCAGAGATTCCCTGCAGACCACAGTGCAGACCATGTTGAGGCAGGATGTGTCCTATAGGGGTCCCATGCTGGAACAGTCCATTCCTAAAGGATTAAACCTTGTGGAAGTGACCTACAGTTCTTCCTGAAGAACTGCAGCCCATGGGCAGAACTCACAATGAAGTTCATGGAGGAGTGCCACCCATGAGATGGACCTCATGCTGGAGCCTGTAAAGACTGTCAGAAATATAATGATGGTGAGACACCTCAATGGCTTGTCTAGAGAAGCTGTCATCAGCAGAAGTATACAAGGCCAGGTTGGATGGGGCTGTGAAGCAACCTGATCTAGTGAAAAATGTCCCTGCCCATGGAAGGGGCCTGGGCAAGATGATCTTTGAAGGTCCTTTCCAAACCAAACCATTCTGTGATTCTGTCTTTCTGAGCCATTCTCCTGAGGAGAAAGAAGGAGAAGAGACAATGTGTGATGAACTGACTGAAACTTCCCTGTCCCCTTGCGTTACTACAGGGAGGAAGTAGAAAAAAACAGGAGTAAAATTAAACCCAGGAAAAAGGGAGGGGTGGAAGGAAGGTGGTTTTAAGATTTCATTTTATTTCTCATTATCCTACTCTGATTTAATTCATAATAATTTTTTTTCCCTCAAGTTGAGTCTGTTTTGCCCATAATGGTAATTGTTGATTGATCTCTCACTGCACTTATTTCAACCCATAAGGCTTCTGTTCTATTTTCTGTTCCCTGCCCAGCTGATAGAGTAGCTTTGGTGGGTCAGCTCATCGTGCCTAACAAGACTCATGTTTCAGAGAGCCACTAAAACTTCTGTGACCAGTATTCCATCTCTGTCTGTGGCCAAAAGAAATAAAAAATGCCCAGAATCTGTGTCACATAGAAAAATAAAATGCATTTTTTCCTATGATCTGCAGTAGACCAGCAATAACATTGAACCATGCAATTATTTAAATGCAATGCAAATATGTTACACAAACACAATGATTGATATCTTCTCAAGTTGAGTCTAAGGAATATCAATGAATTCATCAGTTGCAGCTCCACTTCTAATGCTTATGCCTCTAATTTCAGGACTGCACCTATCCTGTCATGTAAATATTTCAATTTGTTCTTTTTCTTCCACCATTAAATCATTTTCTTTCTTTGCCTCCAAAACTCTTCAAGAAACATTTTCCACAACCTCATTCTGTCTTTAAAAATGCTTCTATAATTTCACAAGAAATAATATTACATATCTCCTTTGGTGATTTTCAGTACTTAAGTAATCACAGAAAGAAAAGAAAAAATTGACCACAGACAAACTCTTGCAATTGAATGGAAGGAAGAATTTATAATTATAATTGTATTAGGTTTTACATTTGCAATAAACAGACATACACTTCCTAAAGTGTGAAAAACAGATGAGGGCAACATGAATTACAATAACACACAAAATCAAAGAAGCTCTAAATAAATTTCTCAAAGATAAATTGCTGTGCTATTGGATTGAGGCTTTTTAAATATTACATTTCAGGCTCTGTCTCATGGAGTATTCATTATATTCCAAAAGCTCAATATAGGTGAAACCACTATCTCATCAAAGCCAAAAGATTTAACATTTGCTGCAACATGGCCTCAGCCTATTGTAAAATTGAAAGATACAAACATGCAGAAAAAGAAAGCAAAACCGCACATAAGCCCAATGTCATTCTGAATTTTCTTTAAAAAGCAATTTATAGCCTCTCCTTTTATAAAAAGCTTCAGAAGACCAATTTCTCATTGCTGTAGGGACAGTCATTTGAAAGATAACATGTCACCAGATCCCAAACATTCAGCTAAAGTTTCCAGTTGTGTGGGTGTGTTTCAATTTATCTTTCTGATAAATTCTGATTCTTGTCTGATGTACATATTTCAACCCTTTAACAGCTCAAGTCCTCCAATGTTTCAGTGCTGTGTTTATATAATGTAGGGCACTTTATCCAAATAGCCATTCCTGTTCTAAAAGTTAAAACCACCCATCTGCCACATAACCTGATGCCAACTGTTAAGCACCGAACTGACTGAGGATCATGACAAAATGCTAATTCACTTCATGTTTTGCATGAGAACAGTAGAATATAGAGGCTATTATGTGAAAATGATTGAGGCATGCCTCATCAACAGCATCTCTTACCTCCAGTCAAGGATTCAAATAATGTCAAGCCAACATTTTCAGAAAATGTATAAGGAATTTGGCAGCTACTTCAGTTTTCTAGCTTATTTTATAAGTAGAAAACCCTAATTCTCTCCTTCAAAGACTCTTCTCTGAAATAATCTCAGACTTGTGTTGAAAAAGGAGGTTCTGAAATTTGCTTCTGCTTTGGTAGTGGTAAATTCAACTAAGTGCAAAAAGAACAATATGAATTTGGGTCTCCAGAATTGCACCTTATGAAAATAAAGAGATATTTCAGAGGTCTTTCTGAGAGTTTCATGGATTAAATGTATAAATATGTCTATTGGAGTCAGAGCTCTGATGGCACCTCCAACCCTGACTGTCCCTTCCTGGCCCCCAAGTGCTCTCCCACAGCCCAGGACCTTAGATTCCCCATAGACCTGCCCGGCCTTTTTCCAGGGAGGTGCCCAATGTCCAGGGCTGGGGCTGCCTGTGCCTGTCCAGGGGATGGGATGAGCCCTAGTCCCTGAGAAAGCCAAACCCCAGGAAACTCCGACACTTGAGTAGCACATTCTTTGCTCAGTTATTTATTCTGCCTTATGGATTAAGACACTTCAAGAGAATATTAAAACTTAATTTATTATTATCAACTGCCCTTATTGGCCACACTTTCAATTGAATATTTTCTTTGGTCAATCCAGCAAAAGGATAGTTTAGTGGTGGTAAAGTGCTTGAGATAGCTAGGTTAAAACAACCCTTCAAGAGTGTACAATAAAACTAAAAATTTAGCAAACTTTAATAATACAACAGATCCTGTAGGCATAGAGGCCCTGTCTGAAAAAGAACAGAGGTCTAAGTTCAAAAGACAGGAAGCTTCCTTGTAGGCCCTGAGGAGGATGCTTAGAGGTACAGAATATTCATCGTTGCTCTTGCTCCCTCCTCTTGTCCATTAGAAAACCACAACTATTGATCATTTGGTGTAAATTATGGTCCAACTTTTTCTTTTTTCATTTCAGTCTCAATGTGACAAAAACATTGGTAGATGACTTTCAAAAAAAACAAATAATTCATGTCAAAAGCTATTAGAACTTTTCACCTGCAGATCAGTGAATAAGCTGCTGGTTTTGTTCCTATCTTACAAATAGGATGGGATAGTGCTTAATACAAACATCAAGAATCAGTCTCAAGATCTCATATTCTGCTATGCACTGTCCTAGCCTTTCTTTAAACAAGAAGATAAACTCAGCTGGCCAAAGGGACATCTATCCTAGCAATCTTATTTTCAACGGTGGCTGCAAACAGCAGATAGGAGAAATAGAATAGGGCAAACATACATGATACTTCCTTTTCACTCTTCAAATCTCAATTATTTTCAGCCCAAGGATTTCCAAAGCTGGATAAGGAACATGTGAATTTTCTACTGGTAAGACAGTATTCTGTCTGTATCATGGCACTACTTTCAAGCTTCTGTGCTTCAAAAGACAGTCCTTATAATGGATAATAAAAACTGAAATAAAACCAAAAATAAAACTCAAAGAAATCTACTGGCTGTATTTAAAGCATACTCCATCTCATTAAAATTTCCAAATAATAAAAAAATATTTTATTTTTGGAATAAAACTTAATGAATTTGAAAGAGTACTGAGGAATTCCACTGCGGAGAATGAGATTCACATATTCTACCCTCCATGTATCAAGAATTTGGTTAGATACACCATTCTTTGTATAGGAACCCAATACCCATTGCTTAGGTCTTCTTAGAGCAGTCAAGCTCAGCTCTACGGAGATGTATTCACATGTCCTTTTTTCAAAGGTTCACGTGCCTTTTGTAATACTCCAATTTCTGCTTCTGTTTCAGTAACTACATTTGTGGTTCTGCTATCATACAACTACAGGCATGAAAACAGGCTCATTTTCAAAAATAATAACTTTTTTCCAAATCAAAATCTATGTTTCTCTCTATCCAATTTTAGGATGACACAAGGTCAATATTCCAAAGCAAAAGATTCCATTAAGTTCCAATACTTTTTCTTAATGTAATTCAAGAGATGACATACTATTAAATATGTATTTTCAAAATTCCCAAGTGGAGACCAGAAATGTTACTCAAACTGTCTGGAGCAAGACTCTGTGGCTCTGCACATGTCAATCGCTGAAAACTCCAATTTCTACCCAGAGTTTATGAAAGTCATTGAAATTCCACAATGTCACTGACTACTGCCAGCACGAATTGAGTCTCAACATCAGGTTCCACAACTTATATGACTAAATGAATAACTGTTATTTTTTCTTAATCAAATAAAGATGACAGCATAAAACCCAGGGATTTTAAGTTGTCAAATATTTGCTGAGACAACTGAAGATAAAAAAGAATCACAAAACATTATAGCGAATTATTCTAAGTGCTCTTTTTTGATTGCATACTATATGAGAATTTCTCTGCATTATTGATTTCCTAGAGGACTAATTTATATAATGTACTTTATAGAATGCACTAAAAAAAAAAAAAACATAAATTAAGTACAGATAAGATTGCTGGTTGTTTTTTTTTCCATAACCAAACCTGGGAAAAGCTGTGATGATAATACTCATGGCTCAATGCAGTCTTAAACAAAGAAATTGTTACTCTGCCTCCATAATATCTCTCTCATCATCAGTGGCAGCTGGAAGATCAGCAGGTTTTCATCTATTATCATTAGTTACTAGGCTTGATGATGATTATTGTGCCACTTGAGTCTGGGATCAAGTAATTAGTACTTGTAACTGAGAATGTGAGCCTTATCACAGCTTCTGCCACTCTGATGGCATGTGCAATGTAAAGACAAAAACATGTTCTGAATGACTGTATTTAGCCTGAAGTTCGTACTGAAAGACCAGATGCATAACCATGACAAGATCCCTGAAACATTAGTGAGACAGTCCTAAGATGATCAGTTATTAAAAGGAGTCTTTTGAGTACAATTAATTATGCATATACATTCATAACCTGTAAAAACCACCCTATGCAGAATTGTCCAAACCTGGAGAGAAGGAAGTTTAGTGTGGGATCGTATCTTCCCTATCAAATTTAAAAGCATTAGTCCTTTATAGTGTATACTATCATCTCCAGAACATCAGGATTGTCCTCACCTTATGGATACCTGCAGAAGGACACACAGAATATTTGCCAAGACACCATCAGTGCTGCTTTGGCCCAGCTGCACTGAGTGGGTGTCGTCCATGGCCTGTTAAGTGTCTGCCTTGGAAATGCCAAGAGAGGGAAGACCCAGAGGGAGAACTACACTCAACGCACCACAGAGAGTTTGCCAACTGCTCTTCCTCCATATGTTGCCTTTCCTACTGTTTCTATGAAAGTTTATGAGTCAATATGAATGAGTTCAGAAGGAACCTCAAGTTTCAACTGCTCTCTGTCCATACTATTCTAATAAAGACATGTAATTATTCACATAATAAGACCACAGTGCTATAAAACATGGGAAAAATACTATGAACAACTCTGAAATAAATTCAAGCTACAGCTAAAAAAATCTGTAAGAGATGTATAAGATGATGACAATTCCCTGAATATCTCCAAATATTAAGGGATGATAGGAGGAAATACATTTCTTCTGGGAAACTAATATAAAACCCAACGAGGAGATAGAGTAACAAATTTGGATAGCGTGAATACCTTGAAAGAAAATTATTTAAAAAATCCCTGTAATTACTCCTTAGGAGAAGAAAATACTTTTAAAACCAAAGAAAAAAAACAAGTTTCCCTAGATTTAACAATGAACAAACTTTTCCAGTATAGATAAAACTTGATAAATTTATTTCATGTTATTAAGATTAAAGCAATTTTACTCTATAATTTATTCTTATTTTTAAAACACTTTCACCAAACTTCTATTACTCTATCAGTTACAAGAGATCGCTTTAAATTAAGAAAGGTAAATTTCAGCTAACTTTAAAAATATCAATAATTTCAAATTTGATTCTGGGCACAGGCTTACAGAACATTTTAATAACTAGCATAAAACAATTATTGTTTGGTTTATACAGTGTAATCTATTACTAAGCAATATTTATCATATCTATATAGAACAACTTTATTTCCTACATAGAAAAATAAGTGAACTGTGGCCACTTCAATTTTATAAACTGAAACACAGCCAGTGCACCACAGTTCTGATAGTTACATTGTAGAAAGTGATAATCACTGAATAGCAACGCTTTTGGTAAAAAAAAAATCCATTAAAAATACTTAATCCACCGGAGTATGAAATTTTTATATGGTTATCACTTTTACAGCTTCAAATTTTCAGGACAGAGGACACAGGAATAAAGAAAATGCAACAATTTTATTTGGAAGTGACAACTTTTTCTTTGGTTGGTAGTTGAGTCTATACACTATTAGAGGACATGAAACCATACATTATCTTTTTACAATTGGGTAAACAAAATAATTTTTTTCCTCAAAAAACATAATAGGAGATGAAAGAGGATTGAGCCTGAGGACTGAGCCACTAGTTGCTACTAGGACACTCATTAAAAATACGAAAGACTGATTCTGACACCACATCAAATCTTAAAAATATGTAAATCTCTCTCTGAAATACTATGCTGTTTTTCCATGAAAACATTTGAATGTCATCAGATCTGAAATGGAATCAGATTTCCAAACCTCCATATGTTTTGCAAAAGGACATTTCTGGTTTTTGGCTATTACTACTGATTGCATGACTTCCATTGATACTTTTGACAGAACTGAGAGTTTTGAGAAACATTTCTATTGTGTAAAATGAGGGAAAATTACTTCACCAGATATAAGTAATTTGCTTTAACGTGTTCTCATACACTTTGTTTTTCACAAGACAGCAGAAGGTACTTGATTCTGTTTTTAGAAGCAGCAGCAATTTCATTTCAAAACAAAGATGGATGTATTTAAATTTCTGCACAATTCATCCTAAACTAACAATATTTGCCTTGACAAAACTGCCTCATAAAGAAAGGCACATTGTAATTTAACTGCCTTGGATCAAATGAAGCTAGTGACAATACCATTCTCATTAAGTTATTCCCATTTTATCTTAATCCGTTTCTAAATAGTGATGAATTCTTCAATCTCATCCAAATATTTGTCATTTCCAAGAGATGACCATGCCTTAGTGTCAAATATGAATGAAGCCAAATTGCCACAGTTATACCAAATTTGTTAAAGTATCATACAAAACATACGTGCAGGTGCAGATTCAATAGAGAATCCCATTTGTCACGGTTTTGTTAAATATAATCCTTAGCATTTAAGAGCTGCAAAAAGTTAGATCATTCTCTAGCACACTTTTTGTAATTCCTTGTTACAGCAGTATTACAAAATATTGTGAATTTAAACACATTTTTATAGATACATTCAGGTCATGTCAGTTTTAATCAGCACAGTTTCTAGTTACTATTAAAATCTCTATTGTATTTGTGTTATGCTATTTTTAGTCTTCCAAGTTAAAAGCAATTTACACTTGATTATTCTTGATTATTCTTAGGCACCTCAGGGCATATTTGTAAAATGTAGCATTCTATATAGTTTTTTATATGCGTCATACAAAAACTGAAGTAAAATATCTAATTTCATACCATGTTGTTGGAATACAGGATACAGGTGTCTGAAAACAGGGTCCTTACTTCCAGGTTATGAGTTCAAATACAACATGAAGTAGAAAAGCTAAAGGTAACACCAGGTACTAAACTACCCATGACTTGTATTAAATGAAACTCACAGATTTTAAAGTCAGTGGGGACTATTATGCTGCTTAGGTTTAGCTCCCGATTCAGTACAGGTCACAAAGATTTAGTGCATAATTTCTGCATCAAATCTATGAATCGTATGAGGTAAAGAATTTATTTTGGAAAAGCATTCTTCCAGGTTTACACTTCATCTGATGAAGTGTAATTCATTATTACACTGATATTACTGAATTATTACTGATATTACTCCACTGTAATATCCCCTTCACTATCAAAAATGGGCCAGTGCCCACTTAGGTAACAGAATGTTTAATAAAATATTAAGAGAAAAATACATAAGAAAAGGGGTCTGCGATCACAGAACCAGATTCCTGGGGTTTTATACACCTATTTTAGACCTACCTCTTCCTATCAGATCGTATTAAAACCAATATTTATTTTGCTTTTTTTGTTCAGTGTTTGTTGTTGATTTTCTTGTTACAGACACACCATTGTATTTTTTATTAAAGAAATACATTTCAAGTTGTATAGTTGAATCCCAGCCTAATAATCAACAATGTGGAATGTTTTCTTTTGATTGAAAAATAGAGCACAAACTGCTTGAAGTGTTTATTTTAATGCTCTATAAGTAGTGGCTAATAATTCATCTGTATAAAATGAGTTATTGATATTTCAGTGCATTACTATTTAGAGTGCAGAAAGCTTCAATTTTTTTCATTTGTATACAATTAGGCTCTAAATTTCAATTATTTGCACTACAAGGAAGGTAGAAAGTAGAAATACAAACATAAACTTTCTCCTATATCCTTCTCAATCACCATCATTTTACAATCTAAAATACAAAGCTTTTCTCAGTCACCTAATGAATGAAGTACTTGTGTAATTGGTTGCAGGAATATGATTGAAGAGCACTAACTTTTGCACTATTTAAAAATATTTCTGGAAAACAAAGTATGTGAGCTTTAAAGGTAACACTAGTGAGCGGAATATTTCAACTATCTTTCCTCTCAGGATGAAAAAAAAAACAGAAAAAAACGTTTTTACTCAGTAAATTCAATGTATGCCTATCTGTGAGACTTGTTGATCTTACGTAATAAAGTTGTACAAGTACTTTTCTAAGTTTTAAAAAATTCTGAAGTGCTTAATTCCAGCAAAAAAAGATTCCGCCCCTCTTTGTATATAATGATTTTGATTAATCCCTTGCCAATAAATTAACACTATACAAATCAGTGCACAGCAATGGGGTTGCATATATGGCATTGAATGTAGACTTTGAAAATAGTATTTTTCTTCTCCCCAGCATTCAGAATACTAATACACAGAAAACGGAATCTTAGCTTAAAGCTCCAGACTCAGGCTGTGCCTTCAGATACAGCAATTTGAATCTTCCTGTAAAGTGAAAAATTTCAAATACAAGTTAGAAGGAGAACAGAGAGACTGTGGAAGCACAGTTTAAAGCTTCAAAGAATTTCTTGTTTAGATAACATACTTTAAACACATTTATTACTTTGGAGACAAATTCATCTGTTGGATTTAAAATTTCAAGCATGATTTCCGACCTCCCTACATGTTTTCCATTTTTTTTTCCTAATAGAGAATTAAAATAAAATCAACGTGGGGTATTTTTTCCAATGGATTTTAGACTTAACTGTCTGGCAAACAAATATTACCGGTTATCCTCTCTATCCAGCTGGTTTGTTTTCCTCTTCTACATTCCTAA
>WEIV01000948.1:33274-62042 GCA_013390005.1 Calyptomena viridis | reverse complement strand
CCATGTGACAAGTGAGTGAGAAAGTAGGAGAAATCCCCCTCACTACTTTGAATAAACAAATACCTGCTACTCAAAGATAAAAAGACTCTAAGTAGTTTTTACAAGTGGCTTTTTGGCTTCAATAAATCAGTAGGAGTCTTCCACATGTTTGTAGCAAGACAATATATTGAAAAGTTTATTGGGTTTTGCAGTGTAGTATGTCTTATTTTCATTTCATTATGATGATTGCAAGACCTGAATTTTATAGAGCTATTTATTATTTTTCAGCTAATCAGAATACAGTCAAATAAAGATCCTACAAAATAGCAGCAAGTTGCAACCTTATCCAGTAACATAAAAAAGTAATTTTCCCTTCAGCTATTTCTATACAAACTGCTATTCTCAGAGATGTCTGTTATTTACCTATGCCTATCATTAAATAAAAAGTAAAATATCTTTATGAAACATTAAGATCTATAAAAATGAATAATGAAACAATTCTAGTTTGAAAGCAACTGCTCCTTTGTGCAAATGAGAACTCTAGTACCAGAGTGACTCCTGTTCAGATAGTCTGACATTCAACAGCATTCACAGGTGTACCTTCCACAAAAGGTGCACCTTCCACTGCATAAGAACAAAGTACACACTTGTCAATACTGTCAGGAATTTTAAGATCTACTAGCCAAAAGGATGAGATCACTGTACTAAATACAACTAAATGAAGAGGAATGAATCCTCAAGTGAAAACTTTTTAAATATAAAATACTAGTTTGCACTTCAACTTCATGGCAAACCTCAGGAATTCTGCTCTGACTTTGCTCTAAAGTTATTTTTCTTACTGTCAGATCCAAATGGAAACAGCACTACACTATCTTATGTACTAACACACACTCAGTTACACGTAACTGAAATGGTTTCGGAAGATATTCCCCAATAATCAGATCTTCAAAGATCAGAAGCAAAGCTGTTATTATAAAGTGGGTTTTAAGCTCTGTGGGTATTTGGTGGCTTTTTTTTTTCAACCTGTACAGTAAAATATAAGTTTAAGCTAGGACAAAGAGGTGAAGGGAAAACTTCCCTGCTGATCTTAAAGGCTTTGCTCACTCCAGCCTCTCCACACAGAGCCTTCAGTTGACCCAACCCAGAGAGAGCAGAAGAGTCACAGAATATAAACAAG
The DNA here is from genome assembly GCA_013390005.1 of Calyptomena viridis. Classification (NCBI taxonomy): domain Eukaryota; kingdom Metazoa; phylum Chordata; class Aves; order Passeriformes; family Eurylaimidae; genus Calyptomena; species Calyptomena viridis. The sequence goes on along the minus strand of WEIV01000948.1, from coordinate 60,886 downwards.
AACACAGATTCATTTATTTCCTGTATATTTTCTGACTCTGCTAAGTCTTTAGATCAATTAAAGGAAAACAGAGATGTCAGAAATGTGAGTTAGCTCATGTTTTCTTGCCTGGTTTTGAACTGTGATTGAGAACCACAGCTTCCATGGCCTTCACCCAAAGAAAGGATTTTCGTTCAAGAGTAAAGAGCACAGAAAAGGGAGTGTGTAAGTACAACAATTCAGTTGAAAGGCAAAAAAAACCTACACTGTTTTTCCCTATCAGCTTCTGCCCCTCCTTTCTTTCCAATTATTTCAGGCATTTATCTATGGTAATGTATCAGGCATGCATCTATGTTTAATACTTGTGATACACCAACCCCAACAAAGTAAATCACAATCTTCTTTACCAAGTGTTAGGAGTTAATTAAGCACTCCCTCCCATTTTGCAAGTTACAGGCTGGCTAAGTTACATAAATAACCAACAGTTTGGTGTAAGTGTCATAATATACACAAAATTATTTGTATAGAATTAAACGCAACTGTGAATTTGAAATTAATTCATCTATGTCACAGATTCAGAGAGTGAAACCAGAGAAGCAAGGTAACAGGTCAGCTGTGACCACATGAGAGCAGCCCCTGTCACTGTACCTTTACTGTGATGCTGCCATGTCAGAGTTGGAGAACAGAGTTACTGGTTGCCAAGATGGCCAAGGCATCCTCCTAGCAACATTCTATCCTGCTTTTCTTTCTCTTGGGTTAATGGTTGTACCTATGTCACCCACCAGAGACATTCCTCACACTTGCATCAGAGCACACAAGCTAAAAAGAAATAGAAATAGTGGCACATAACAGGTTCAAACTTCTTCAAGTGAAAATTTAATGAACTCCAAACAGGGATAAATTGCTTCAGGGAACACTTCCTCAACCTTTTCAATATCCACTGCATTCAACAATGACTGCATAGGAGACCCAACCTTTAGAATTTTATTTATTTGTTTGTCAACAATGGCCTATGAAAAAGTAATTTGCAAAACATGGTTCTTAAAACCCTCAACTCTGCTGTGTAAAGGAAGGATCAGAACGCAGTATCACTCTGGGTACTGCCATGAAACGAAAATGTCAAGAATACACACATATACAAGCAAAGGAACATGCATACATGACAACACCACAGATGCTTCAAAAGATACATAATTTGGGGGTTTTTTCCTTTTCAAAAAACAGATTTGATACACAGTCACCACACAATTTCTAAGCTCCAGACATGCTTTAGCACAGGTCTGCCAGATATAACGAAAGCAAAAGATAATCACACTCATTTTGTAGATGAAAAAATTTTGCAACAGAATTTTTTTCAGGTTGAGGGAGTTCTAAGGAACCAGAAGTGATATGAGCAAAACTGATGCTACAGGTTTTAAAAAATACGGCAGTAATTTGCATTCCAATTAACGTGCAGTGCAAAACGTGAACAAACTCCACAATAAAATAAAACAGTATTATTCAGAAAATCAGAACTTGGAAGCATGTACTGTTAAGTTCTACATGTGAATACACCTCAGAGAGAGCTCAACTACAGCATTCTCATACTCATATATGCACTGTAAACTGAGCCATCACCTGAAAGGCAGCTGCAGACTGACCTGTCTCCATTCCCAATGGTGGAGGAGCCAGGACAGGAACAAGGGAAGGAGTGAGGCCTGCAAAGCCATACTTTTTTTTAATGCAGAAGAGAATACTGCCGAGACAACATACGTAAAAGCAGTTGCTAGATTATTTTTTTTTCTCAGCTTCTGACAGTTCTGCAAGGTTAAATAACCAAGCATATGATTCCATGCCTAAAAAAGATGTATGGATATAGACTTGGAGAAATCCCTACAATGCCTGCAGTACTCTGAAGTTTTGATTTTTTAACTTGGATCACGCTGCTCTTTGAAAGACGGTGGAAGAAATCCACTAATGGGAAGTAATTCGCTCATGGGAAGGATCAATTCTAAAAGTGAGCAGTGTCTAAACTGTTAAAATCCTTGCTAAAACCAAAGACTTACCAAGCAACCTACCTAAAAGTGCAGGTACCAGAAACAGAGTGGTTTTATTTAGCCTATGGCTGAAAGTAAAACAATGGTTCTTCTGTCTGCTTATTTCTACCTCAGATCAAATAATGATTAGAAACTACATCCAAATGACCCACTAAACTTACAATGTCACAGAACTTTTTTATTTACTGTACAGTTGCTTGAACAATTGTTTGAGCTTAAGTAAAACTAGTAATTTCACCTTCCATAAGCACAAAATCATCATACATGAAATTAAGAGGATACTTAATGGTCGTGCCATTAAGCATACTGCTTCATAAGTGACTATAAAGACTGGACAAATTCCTCTACAAGAAGTTAAATGCTTAAGGTCAAAAGGAGAGAATGTGGCTACAGTGAGAGAATATGGCTACGAACAAAAGTGTTCTTTCATGTTTTTCCTCTAAATCAAAATCATGAAAAAAATAAACTGAAAACAATAACTAATATATAAAATATTTTGCTAAAACTACACTCTGCAGATCTCACTTTTACAGCTCAGTAACTAGTTCAAACCAAAGGAGGTCATGTTTTGCAGAACTAGCCTCCTAAAAAAAGCATGCAAAAAGGACAAGAAATTTTAAAAAGTACTGCCACAAGAGTGTATGAATAGAGCAGCAACTGACAGTTTTAAAAGTTTGCTTTCAAAACAGCAGAATCTGCCCTCAATCCTTCCCAGATAGGGACTGTAGTTAAATCAAAACATGTCTGAATACAGAGTCTAATCTACACTGAAAGCTTATATAAATGTGGGCACACTCTTGTGCCAACTTGACTTCAAAAGCCATGATAGGCTGTACTTCAAAAAGACTTAAATCTAACTCATAACATAAACGGCTTAAACTTCTATTCTCATTTACTCCTCCCATCTAATCTACAATAATTTGGAAGCATTGCAAATAATTAGATAACTAAAAAAGGACAAGTTACCCTGAATGATAGGATGAACAAACATTTTATGAAAACTTTAAAAGGACAGTCAAACCTCAAAATGCAAAACAGTCACCCACCATTTATTAGAGGACTCATCCTTCATCTTCAAGTGCACTATGGTGGTGTTAAAGATGTAATGGCCTAAAGATAAGAACAACAGCAATCTTTTAATAAACAGTTCTTAATACTGGGAATGAGAAGCAGGCTACCATTCAGGGCAACAAAACTGACAATAAACTGGTTCCTGTCAGAGCTGAGGAAAAAGCCCTAAGCCCAAAGACTCACAGATTCACAGAATAACCAGGTTGGAAGGGACCTCCGAGACCATCGTGTCCAACCCATGCCCTAACACCATAACTCCACAACTAGATGAGGGCACCAAGTACTATGTCCAGTCTTTTCTTGAACACGTCCAGACATGTTCACTTTGTAGAAGTAATTTCATCTAATAAAAGCATAAGGTTTTCCATAATATTAACAGTCTGCATTACAAAGTTATTTCAGAAAGCCACTCTCCTGATAACCCAGTATCCACACAGATGATGGACTAAGTTAGGTGTAGTTCTAACAATGATCTTCACACACACAACACAGAAATCTTCAGATAAAGCTCACAGCTTTGACATGCTCTCCGTTTCTCCATCAGGTGTCAACCTCTGCAGAGCACCACCACGTTCCCTACAGCAGACCTCTCCAGCAGGCTGGCTGCCAGGCTTCCATCCCTGCCCTCGAGCTCTGCTCCACTTCCTGCTCCCCAGCACATCCACCAGCCTTCCACAGGGTGAAATCTCCACACTTCTCTCTGGTGCCAGGCCCCAGGAACTTTGGAAGAGCACGGTAAGAGTGAGAATTGCCTGAGCACAGGTACACACTGATGAGCACAGCCAGCTCTGGGCACGGCTGTTCCCGGTATGGGGCACAGTCAGGGTCACCCCACTGCACCCTGGAGGGCCCCTCAAGTCTTGCCATTACACCTCGGCCCACACAGGTCTCTACAGGTATTGGCAGCCTTAGCACAACCAGGGAGCTTGAGCAGAAAAGGAGACGTCACCTTTGAACACAAACAGGTGAGTGCTTTTGAAGGACCTAATGCTTGTATTAATCCATACTTGTATTATGGATTCCTTCCCTTCTTAAATTAAGAAGTGAGAGGGGAGAAACTGCTGCGGCAAAGAAATATAATGTGAAGGTATCGAATTCAAACTTTCATTTTATACTTAGATTAAAAAAAAATTTCTCATAAGAAACAGGATCACTGCATTTTCTGGACATGGATACAATTACTGAATGTACACTTATATCAAACAAAGCCTGGAGTTTAAGTCATTTGCCAATATATTATACTCTTTCCAAAGTCAAAAGAGTTTTTGTTAAAATTGAACATCACTTGCAGGGCCTGACAGTCAACTGGCTGCTTAAAAAAGAAGGCTCTTTGTAATAACCCTGTAGAACAGCCTGTGTAAAAACCAAGCTAAAAATAACCTTGAATTTCATGAGAAAGAGAATCCAATGAAATACAATTAATTAAATTATATTTTTATCAGTATTTTTTTCTCCTTTCTCACAAAAGGAAGAAACCGCAGCCCAGAGTTACACAACTTACACACTACCCTACATCCGAAGTCACACCACCTGCCTTCCAAATTGCAAATGGGTCTGGCTGAGTACAACCTCACTCTTCAGCACTGCTCATGAACTGTCATTCAGATTTTAAAAAGTGTTTAAAAAACACGGACAAGTGGGTGTAATATCCAGGCAGCATGTGCTACACATACACAGTGGTGAAAGTGAACTTTAATTCTTAGCAGTCCACAAGGCACTATTAACATCTATAAAAACCCAGACTTGAGAAAAGTGGATGTAATACACACAGCAAAGACTTGCTTAATGTTTATTTCTAGTTTCCAATTATGACTGACTTTTGCATTTCTACTATACTTTGACTTCCCTTTCCCAGTGAAGAGGGAAAAAAAATAAGCCCCTCTTGTTGTATCTATTAAGCATGGAGAAAGAGTGCAAGAGGCATTCACACAATTCCCAAAGCCAGGGACACACCAAATAACAAAGCTTTGCATTGTGATTTCTATACAACCTCAGAGAGACCTTTTAGTTAGCAATGCTATGTCTCATTTATGTATCTTTCAAACCCAGATTCCCACACAAGCCTGGGTCCAAGAAAGCATTTATAAAGTTACAACATCACCATTTTTTGAGACACTGGTTTTATCTTTACAAACCCCAAAAATGAGTTGCATTAACACTACATATTTTTTTAGAAAGAAAGTATATAGAGTATTAAAACCTTTTTTTTTCCTGCAAAGAATTTTTATGAGGAGCTCCAGAAAAGTGAGGGTACACACCCAGTGTTTCCCATGGAAAATATAATTAGGTTGTCTAAGTGACAGTGTCAAAGTTTCATTACTAACCTTATAAAAGTGTCTTCTCATCTTGCTACAAAAAAGGCAGAAGTGTAACATTTCTATACAAGAGTTATTTTCAGCATTTTAAAGCACTGCTAAAGCTCTGGATAAACACAGTATCACTCAACATGGCACGTAGCTTTCAATAAATAAATTAGTGCTCAGGTGCAACCAAAAATCTTATGGCAGTACTATGGCAAATGAAGACTGAAGTTAATTTGAAAGGCTTCAGTCAAAATTTCTGCGGGTGAGACTGAAACTAAGCTGGGAAATCAAGAGAGATCTGAAGCACACACTGATGACAAGATGAATGTGATGCCAGCTACCATATGTAAGCACCAGAAAATCAAATTTGTACACCAGTTAAGAAAACAGGAAAGCAGCAGTTGAATCTATTTAGACTTAAAATGGCCCCCATTTTTCTGCAGGAACAGCTATAGAGTAGCTTGAAATTTCTCAACAGTAACAGATGCAAAAGACTGAATTAAAACTACAAGAGTACTGATAAATTTTTTAAGTTTTGAATTTTTAAACCAGCTTATTATCAGGATTGCAGCCTAAAGCCATTAAGCTCTGAGGTTAAATTCAGTAACTGTTCAAACTAGGAAGATAACAGAACTGAAATTCTCCAAGAATTAATATTCTTCTCACAACAAAAAGTTCTGGCTTTGGTTCTCTACACATTAAAGGAGGACTAGAAAACACTGCCACAACTCCATGGATTCTTTATGTACTTCCAGTCCTCCTATTTCTATAAAAATACATATAAAATGTATTCCATGCATACATAAAGCAACCACAAAAACAGGTAAGTACTGAAAAGGCTTGTCCAGTTTTGCATGAACCCTGGGACCTTGCATCTACCTCACATATAAATAATACAATTACATTAATGTAATTAATTGTAATGGAATGTAAATACATTACTACTGTCACCAAAAACTGTCTTGCACTTGCTCAGCAGTCTGTTGCTTAAAAAATACACACATGCACCTCAAAAAGGAACAACTTTAGAACACAGGAAAATGCAGGGTTACATATCCTCCTTTTACAAGTTCCTTATGAAGCTTGAAACTTGTACATTTTCCTTTTGGAATTTAAATATTTTTCTCGCTTGTTTTACTTCAGACTACCATCCATGTTAAAAGATTCTGTAGGTAGTTAAAAGCATGACATGATTATGACTTTAGAGATGTTCTGGATGATTAACCTAAGAATCAATATGGGATGTGAGGTTTTATTCTGTTTTGTTCCCTCCACCTCAGTCTGCCTTGAAAAGAATTCAACAACTCTGCCACTTTAATTAAAACAGTGAGAACTACTAATGCACATCTGACTCATGCTAAACAGTGAAGATATCAGACTAGAAATTCTGTTTAAAGATGTACAGATCTGGGTGAGAGTATCCAAAACATTACTGAGAGTAGGAAGAGAACAGTTCAGAACACCTTCATAACTTCTGTATACACTTCAAAATTAAGGTACAAGTTTATTTCTTCTTTATTCTGTATATGGCATGTTCAAATTAATAATAAATAGGGAGAGAATAGTTAGGGCCTTTTGCTTAGCACCTGAAATGGCTTCAACAACTTACTGTTCACCAGTTCAAGACCGTCTTCACAACAAAGGACTATTACAAAAATATTTTCTAGACAAACACCACCAAGTTTGTGATTTTTAATATATTCTACTGATTACTTCCAAACACATACATTAATTTTTTCTTACATAAAGACATGAGACTTTATTCAGTGACCTACCCTGACCAAGGTCTTAAAAACTTTATATGAATTTGTAACAGTCAATACTTGTATAGGTGATTTAAACTATGTGCTACAATTTTAATATAAAACACCACGACAGTTATTCTACATGTAGAGATCTAATAATCAACAGCTGCATATTTTAACCTTCAAAGAAATATTTTTCTTACCTGAAAAATTCAAAAATTATCAGTGCCATGTATGGTCCATTGGTGTTCAGTAAGAAAAGGTCTAGATTTACTTGAGCCATCTTTATGTTACAACTTAAATCTTCTCAAAAACAAAACTTATCTTGGCAATCCACTTTTGAGTTCTGCTAGCAGGAGAAGAGTCACATCAAAGTTGCACCTATCCTGTCCATTATCCTATTCCTGACAGTAGCTGAAAGTGGACATCTTGGGAAGAGTACAGGAATGATAAAACAACAGTCAAACATTGGCCCAGTTTGCAACAATTCACTACTAAGGCCACAAATACAATCTTTGTATTTATCAGTCTTCAGTGAAGCAATTTTCTAAAAACTTGTTCAGTTGCCTTTTGAACTGATCAAAATTCAACATTAACATCCTGTGGCAAGAGCTTCTACAGTCTTAACTGCCCACATCTGAAGAATAATTTCCTTTTTGTTTGTTCAGAAACTGCTTGCAACCTTCCTCTCTGGAAAGAAACTGAAAAAATATTTCTTATTTACTCTTTTCATTTCACTCATCATTCTGTATTTTCCATGTAATTTCTCTCATTCATTTATTACATTCTTTCTGAGATGAGAATCATATTTAAAGCTCCAGACACTGCTTATTCATCCTCTGATCATTATTTCCGTTCCTGACAGTCCCTAACATCCTCCTTACAGTCCTATTACAGCACTGAGCTGTGACTTCTGTGGATCCAGCACTCCTCCAACACTGATAATAATTGCAGTAGATCCCACCAGTAGATGTAAAGGTTTTTTCCCCCATGAGTTTCATTTTACATTTCTTATACCTTTATGTACATTATTCCTCTCTTGTAGCCAGGGTTTTTTCCTGAAATTTTTCAGCAATCTTCCATTTTACTACCCAGAACAAATCAGTATAATTAGTACTAACATTACAACAGCAGGAAGTCACACTCTCTACTCCAATTTTTTTCACCTGCCTCCTGTCTTGCTAAATCCACAAAAAAATCCCCCAAAGCAAAACTGGCTAACTTTCCTGTCTCACAAGTTAAATGTAGCACATAAGAGAGCCAGAAGTGATAGAGCTGATGCAAGATAGGGCACAGAATAAAGAACAGCAGAAGAATATGCACAGAAGAAAAAGGAATAAATCATCACCTTCCCTTCCTTCCAGTTTTTGGTGGTAGGAAACTAATGTCCCCTCTTCCATTTCTAGGACTGAGTGGGTCTGTGGTTCACTCATACATAAAAGGTCAACTCAAACACAATGTTGCTGTGAAAGAGGCAGTTTGCTCCTCTCTCTGTCATGGGGATACAGCCCTGCCCTCTGCACCAGCTCTAGCACTCACTTATTCACATCTTTTGGAAGTCAGAGTTCTAACAAGCTGAAGCATAACAAGCAAGTAGCAAAGTAAGTGCAAATACAGGGATAAGATGATGTGGACAAGACTGTACAGAGGATGGATCAGTTATTTCAATGGTAATGAGCTCTTGGATTTGCTGTTATTTAATCTTCTGAATGATATTTATTAGAATTATCGCTTTGGAATCTGCACAATTCACTTGCATTCAATTTGATGAGTGAGAGGGGCTTTCCTGTGTTCTGCTTATTTGCAGGCATTTCCTCTGCCTGTGTCTGTGTTCACACTGTTATGCCATGTAACTCCCTAATCCGGATGAAAACCTCCTCCCATCCTCTGGGCAATTTTCAGGCTCAAACCTTGATCCAGGTGACTACATCAGAAGAACCAGTGCCAGCACTAAGTACGAACAGAGGAAGCAAGTGCTGGGGATAAGGTAAGACTTTAAATGTAGGCTTAAGTCAACTGCAAAACTGTGGCCTTGTGTATTTTAATATGAAGTCTGTGAAATTTTACACAGCACCTGGAAAACTATGCAGTAACATAGTACAAATAGTTTCAAGGTAAACACACATGGTTCATTACAGACCTCTCACAAAAATATAAACTCAGGTGAGCTGTGAGATTCATCCCAACATTTCCCCTCTAACAATATTGAAACAAACACATATATACACACATACAAATCTTCTCATATACTTGATGGGTGCAGTATCGATAATCTTGTATTAAAAAATCATTACTATTCTATGCAGGCTTCAGCATAATCTTAACTAAGTCTAACTGACTTGATTAATTCAACATTCTATATTGTAAATGATAAAGAGGAAACAAAGCATTTTTGAACAAATATTGACTCAAAAACGTTGAGAGTATATAAATGAGTGAAAATTCTAGAATAGGTATTGCATGTATTTTGAGCTGAGATGTTTGCTAGAGGTAGAAAGCTCTTACCTTTTATGATATTAACAGGGTTCCTCTGCCAGGTGTTGCCTTTCTTCTCAGAAATGAAATTCTCAGAATGAAACTAAATCGTGCAATATTTTTAGTCACTGATATTTGAAGGTCCCTCCTTTTAAACTGCTCCAGAGGAAACAAATGCCATCCTCCCCCCAAGTCACCTTGTCAAAGGCTCAGTGAAATGCAAATATTCTTGTCCTACCTCCATCCAGGACTATCAACAAGGCAGGCTGTCTCCTGCAGTTACTAAATCTTAAATCAAATGTCTTTTCATGCATGATCTTCTTCAGCATGATCTAGCTATGTACTGTTCTACCCTTAAAGCTTAAACACCTTTCCTGCAACAAAAACACATTTTGGACGCAGTGAACTTGAAACAGTTGTTATGGTCTATAACAGGTACCTTCACATTTCAAATGAGTCTTTGATGGCATTTAGATCTCCAGCTTCTGGCTGATGTACCCAGGTCACTGAAACGGGCAAAACCACATGTAAGATAATTCTCTACATTCTCTACATCTATATGGTGGGTTTCCTTCCCTTCCAATTCAGAAAACTTTTCTAAAGTGTTACTGTTGAAATAGGGTTAGAATTTAGAAAAATTTTTAATTCCAAGACTGGTCTAAAAAAGCTATAGTATTGATTACAGAGGAGAATACCTTTTCTCATTACAGAAATAACTATTTGTTGCCATGCATGTTACACTCAGGAGGATGTTACACTTTGAACACATCATTACTTGATATGAATTCCTACGGGATTGCCAATCCTTGCCTTATCAATATTTTCCTTTTAGAAATACAGAGGTGATGCAAGACAGATATGCTAGACATGCAATCTGGGTACACCAAAACACTATGCTAATAATTAACCTACAGGTAAACTAAACTACCAGAGAAAATCTCACTTGACTTCCACAGCCAACATGGGATCATAGATGTTAACATCGCCTTCCTCCCACACTTCCCTTTTCAAGAACGAAGTCCCTGTTCCAGAGGATTATAATTATCATTCCCCAAATATGCAACGTGTCCTTGAACAGTGATGGCACTGTTACACCTTACACAATTATTTTTAAATATCAAAGCCTATATTGTCAAAACTTTGTCAAATAGGAACAGAATGCTTTAAAAGCCTAACAGTTCCGCTACTGAAACAAGAAATTAAATGCCTTATACCACACAGGTTGCTGTTGATCTGTGACTTACAAGGTAAGAAAGATGCTGGATTAATTAATACTGAAGAGATTGTAAAACAAGAAACCATCAAAATGCAAGGATAGTCAGGTATCTTAGACACTTCTGGAGAGAGATGATAAAATGTCAGGTTCATGATGTTCCTATCAGACAACCAGGATACAGAAAAAAATCCCCATATCAAAGTCTCAACTTTCATTCCCCCCAAATTGGAAGGAATTGGGTGATAAGAACCTACAAGACCAAATGAGCCTGTGTTTTGTAGGGGAGCTCTTTTTTCCACATTAACCTTCAAGTAGTGGCTGACTTTGTAATTCCAGAGTGGAAACCATATACCCAGGAATATTTCATGATTTTTTTTACTGCTGTTTCATTTTAATATAAATTAAACCTAAAAATACCCACGCAGTATACTAAGGTGAAAAATCTCACTATCTAATCATTAAGATGAAAGAAATGTCTGCCTACATAGCAGGTAGACATTGAAGGATTACTAAATAACTCAGTTGTGTGGAACTACGCACAAACAAATTAGGCATCTGATTACTCAATATGCTGAAAGACATTGCATATTCTTAGTACAAATGAGCTTTCATCTAGATCATATTCCTTTTTGCATAAATTTCAGTTAAATCCTAAAATTTCAATTGCAACCTTTTCTTCTAGCTAATACTTTAATGTTTGCCAACTGCAGTTATAATGGTGGGGACTACAATAAAAAAAGTCCACAAAATAATGGTGAAGTGCTAGGGCTGACTTAGAACAATCACAAGAGAACCCCAGATGAAGTTTTAAAACTTGAACATGAATGTTATGCCCCCATCCAGCATTCAGGCTCTGTCATTTACCTGATGCCCCAGTGAACTAACTGAGCCCATTGTGGTGGAAAACTTGTGGGGGCAAAGGGAACTTCAGGAAGGCTGGCACTAGTGAGGAAAGCTGTGGCAGGACCACTAATTTCAGCTGCAAAACCCTTGGTCTGAGGTCAGCCCTTCTCACAGAACCATACACAACAGGTATTTATCCCTTGTAGTTCAGTGAGAAGCATAAGGAATCTGGGTAAGCTTGTCATGCCACCAGCACAAAAATCCTGTTACAGGATTTGCCAACCGGAAATCCCAGAACTATCCACCTAGAAGACAGCGTAAGATATCAACAGCTCTCTAGATACCAGACATGCTTCTGTGCCAGAAATCAGCCTTCCTGTAGCAAAGTAAACTGAAAAAGGGAACTAATACTACACCCATATGTAGTTAATCATTAATCCCAGTACTACCAGAGGCCGATTCCCTAAAATCCAATGCAGGTCCAAGGAGGGCAGCAGCACTGCCACGAACTCAGGAGTCCTCACAAGCCTGCTCAGCTCGGTACGGGTGTGCAGACACACAGCAAGCACCTGCTAAAAGCTTCAGAACAACTGCTCTTTCCTGTAGTAACACCAAAAAATTCCAAGAAAGCACAAGCTTCATCAGAAGATAAATCGAAGTATGTTAAAACCAGTAAAGAGTCACCATGACCACGCCTTAGTTTGCCTCTGATCCATAACCTCCTACAACATGGAGAAATAAAAATTACACCGGTTGCAGGAATGATCAAAATGGTCTAGAAGTTAAACCACTGTGAATACAACAGCATTTGATAATGGAACACAGGTCTTTTTGCTTTGCCTGTCACAGACTGGCATCACTTCAGCCAAAGCACAATCGATCCTGAGGGACAGTAATGACGTTTGGGGCTCTGCTTAAAACCCTAAGGACAACCCAAACAAATACAGTTATTGATGAGCCCTGGAGGGAGATACATCAAGCTTTCCTTGGGCAAGGATGTTCTAATCATCAACCTAGGTAAAAGTAAGCTAGAAACAAGAGCAGAAGATAGAGATAGGTACTTTCAATCAATCTGGGTATAAATTAATAATGCTCATTGAAAGCAGTTTGGCCACCCTCAGGCAGTATCTGTTTCTTTTAGCTAATTCTTTAATGTTTGCAAACTGCAAGTATGACAACAGTAGGACAAGATAAAAAGTCACCGAAACAATGCTGAGGTGTTAAGACTGACTTAAAACAAGTGCAAGAGAAGAAGACCAGGTGAATTTTTCAATTTTTTTAAAAAACTAAAACTAAACTAAATCAAACATGTAACAATTTTAAAGATATATTTCATTTACATGTGCCTCTATACTTACACTTTAAAGGAACCCCTTAAACAATTTCTCAAAACTGAAATATCATTCCTCCTAAAAAGCAAAAACTGTGAGAAAAAAATCCTTCTCTTTAGAGCATATACATACCATGTCTCTCCATCTTTGTTTGGAAGAAACACATATGCATCTTTCAAACAAAAAATCCTTAAATCTTTAAGAAAAATCAAGTCATTTGAAAGAAAACTTTAAAACAGAAAAATCACAATTATACAATTAAAGAGATGTTAGCATCTCCTGTGAATAAAACACTCCCTTTGTGTTTATACTGTTAACAAACCTAATTGCACCATAACACCACTGTCATCTTAATTATGTTTACAGATTCCAGTTCAACAAGAGCTTGGACTGTTCTGAAGTATGCAGATATAACAACATGCAATCAAGTAAAACTTTTTTTTAAAAAAGTCCTAGGCAATGCACAACATGACTTATGCAAAACACAGTATATTCAACAGATTTTGGAAAAATTACACTGATCATGTCAGCAACACTGAAACAGTAATTAGCAATATCTAGACACATTTGCCAAACTTACCTAGCAGGATGCCCATAAAACTAAGAAAAAAGATACTGACAAATGAAATATTTATAGCAATAGTAAAATGATTTGCATCATCCACCTGGACACACACAAAGCATTTGACACTGTCCCACACAACATCCCTGTCCCTAAACTAGAGAGCCATGGATTTGACAGATGAACCATTTAATAGATAATGAATTGGCTGGACACATTCAGCGAGTTGTGGTCAACAGGCTGAAGTCCAAGTGGAGCCCAGTGAGGACTGGGTGTTCCTCAGGGGCTGGTATTGGGACTATTCAACACCTTTGCTGTTGGGGACATGGACTGAGTGCACTCTCAGCAAGCCCAACAACACCAAACTCTGTGCGTGGTGGACACGCTGGAGGGAAGGGATGTCATCCAGAGGGGCCCTGACAGGCTCAAGACATGGGTCTGTAAGAACCTCAGTAAGCTGAACAAGGCCAAGTGCAAGGTGCTGCATGTGGGTCAGGGCAATCCCAAGCAAATACCAGCTGGGTGCAGAAGGGATTGAGAGCAGTCCTGGAGAGGAGAACTTGGGGGTGCTGGTGGATGAGAAGCTGGACATGATTCAGCAGTGAGCACCTGCAGCTCAGAAAGCCAAAGGTATCCTGGGCTGCATCAAAAGCAGTGTGGGCAGCAGGTGAAGGGAGGTGCTTTCCTCCCCTCTACTCCATTACTCTACTCCCACCTGGAGTGTTGCATACAAATCTGGGGTACACAACATACGGACATGGACCTGTGGGAGTCCAGAGGAGGCCACAAAGATGATCAGAGAGCTGGAGTATCTGTGCTATGAAGACAGAGTTGAGGTTGTTGAGTCTGGAGAAGAGAAGGCTCTGGGGAGACCTTAGAGCACTTTCCAGTACCTAAGGGACTACAAGAGAGCTGGAGAGGGACTTGTATAAGGGCATGTAGTGTCACGTCAGGGGGGAATGGCTTCAAAACGAAGGAGGGCAGGTTTTCAGTCAGAAAAAACTTCACTGTGAGGGTCTTGAGGCACTGGAATAGGTTTCCATGAGAAGCTGTGGACGCCCCATCCCTTAAAGTGTTCAAGGTCAGGTTGGATGGGGTTTTGAGCAACCTGCTCTAGTGGGAGATATTCCATCCCATGGCAGTGGGGGGTGGGAAAAGGTCATCTTGAAGGTTCCTTCCAACTCAAAGCATTTTATGATTCCATAAAGTATTACTCTCTGTCCTGTATTTAATTTTTTCCCTTTGTTTAACATTAACAGTGTATGTCATGATTCCTCGTAATTCACACTGTGAAGCCAGATCAACATTCAAAATAAAAGATGACTTACAAACTCTCAAGTTTACACCTTCCTATCCAGTTAGTGATTCACAAATCACCTCCACTAACATTTTGTTGACATCACCCACACCTTTACACAAAAGCAATTCAATCATCCAATCTGGCACAAGGAAGCCAGTCTGTATTTCAGCAACTTCTATTACATTCTGTGAAACAAAATTGTAACTGAAAACAGACTTTTGCGTTGCTGTGGAATTACAGGATTGAATACTAACAGCAACAAACATGCCAAAAGTGGAAAAAAACTTGAATACTTCCAGTCTTCCCTTATATTTTAAATTACAAAATTTTTATTTCCATCTCTGGAAGACTTGATTAAAAAAGCATTAGATTATTTGGAAACAAAAAATAAAATTAGATATATCAATACCTTCCCTCCTCTAATCAACTAAACTACTCACCAGGATTCACATATGGCAGTATGCACAATATAAATATCAAGGTTTACAGTTGAATTAAAATAGCTGTAGCCCACTAATTATTATAATGTGCCTATCCTAACAAAAAGATAGTGCTATGTATCTTACAAGTAAATCCTTGTGCCCTGATATCTAGAGCATCTCAAAGCATGTGGAGGAAAATAAGGTTATCAGGAGACATCAACATGGATCCACGGAGGGGAAATCACGTGTGACTGATGTGAGACCCTCCCAGGATGGCAGGCCTGGCTCGGTTGATGAGGGCAGAGCAGGGGATGTTGTCTACCTCAACTTATGCAAGGCCAACTACACTGCCTCTCAAAACATCCTCAAAGGAAAGCTCAGGAAGTGTGGGTTAGATGAGTGGACAGCGAGGGGGACTGAGAAGTGGCTGAACAGCACAGTTGTGACACAGGGCACAGAGTTCAGCAGGAGGCCTGTAGGCAGTGGTTTTCCCCAGGGGTCAGTGGGTCCAGTCTTATTTAACTTAATCATCAATGACCTGGATGAAGGGACAGAGCACCTTCTCAGCAATGTTAAATATAATTTAAGCCTCATAACTTTTCTGTCCTTCGGCATACACTTAGACCCTTTTTTTTGTTGTATCACAATAAATTCTATTATTTCTCCTGTGAACTCTAACCATTACAAACTGATAACTGAATTAACATATATAAACAGATGCAGAAGTGAAGTCCTAATGTATATTCATGTCTCTGACTTTCACTTCGTATGCACCGTATCTCTTCCAATGCATCAGTACTTTAAATTAAGTGTTCAAATAACCAGAACAAAATCAAAGGCATGAGGTAATAAAACAAACTGATGACAGAGGACTGTGAGCAGATGGTACCTAAACAAAAAGAAGGACAAGAAGAATGAAGATTGGGGTGGGAGGTAAAGGGAAAGCTCTAGGATAAACCTCCCATTGTATTATCTGAATATAAAACTCCACTGCAACTCAATCTCAGGTTACATTTTGTAGGCAACAGCACACACATGAACTGTTAATTGTGGACAAAACAACAAGGTCTTAGAAGCAGTTTAGAGAGCCAAGAAGTTGCTAGTCTCAGCAGCTTTCAGGAGTCAAGGAAGACAGTATGTATGTCGGCTCCAGCTGACTCACACAGGCTTAGACCAGCAGACCGGAGTGATGAAGCACCAGGTAATAACCTAGTCAGGCTTTCTAGAAGAAAAGTAATCATTTGGGGGGGAGTGCTACAACCAAAACCCAGAATGGACTAAATCTAAATACTCTTGCCCTAGAAAAATCCAGTGAAAACCTGGCAGAAGCCTTGGACGACAGATCTTAAAGCAGCAAACACCTGTCCATGGGAAAGGTCTGACGAGCTATTTGCAATAAAGGGCAGAAGTCCTCAGATGCCACACAAATGACCTAAGAACAAACTGCAGTCTCCAGAAAGTTAATAAAGGTATTACATTGTGCATAAAAACCTTTATAAAAGTTGTATTTTAGGTATGGCATTGTTATCCTAAAAAATTAATGTCTGTGATCACACTGCTCTCTAAAGTATTCAGTATTTGGCTGCAATCAAGGATGATGGTTGTGCTGAATGCCCTCCTTTCAGCCTCAGTAAAAAAAGGAACATTAGGTCTTTTACACAACAACTAAAAAAGCAGGGGAAAAAAAACCAGTCAAAAATGCTGTGCCTGTGATTCCAGGAGAGAGTTGCGTGGGGTTTTTTGGGTGTTGTTTCTTGGAATTTTAAGGGGGGGTTTTTTAGTACAGTACTTGCTAGACAGGCAGACTTGGAAACATCAGCAAAATAGCTGCTTGTTGCACTTTGTTTCTACTCTGCTCAAGCAAACAGAGCTCTGTTTATATATTTTGTGTAAACAAACAGCACTGCACATACAGACACACACAAAATCTCACAACCTTCAAATCACAATCTATTTCTCTTCCTGAGAGAAGTAACTTGGCAAAGCATCAAGTCTTAGCTGTCTCCTGGGGTCTGAGAATAGGAATAATACACGCCAAGTTTTCTGGATGCAGATGTCAGATAGCCAGATCTCAGCTAACACTCATTGTGGCTCTGTTTTTTGCCTGCTCAGCTACCTTGCAAAGGAATTGAGCAATCTCTTGATGCTTGCAGGTCAAATTAACAACTGGCCTTCCAGTCTACCTTGGAGACATAGCCTTATTTAGAAAGAGAGTAACATGATTGCTTTTTACCTTTTTTTAAACTGGTATTTTTTGACTGCTATTATCAGAGCACTCTTTTCTGGACCAGAACACAGAAAAGCAGGATATCCCGTCTGAGACAGTTTATGCTCCAGAGCTGCTTCCTATTGACATGCATCCCTCTGCTGTGTTACCTCAAATGGGTTTTGCAACAAGAACAGATGCCAGTTAAGCAGAGTAAGTAGCACTGCTTGCTTTTGGTCACTGGTGAGCTTTACCTTCAATAGATGTGTGAGCTTAACACTCAGCAGCTCTGAGTGAGAAGCACAGATTATATATCTAACACATGGTAAGAAGATACCTCACTTTTCCTTTCCAGAAATAAAGGTTTATAAACTGAACAGGAGTTAAGTAGTAGACAAAACTGTGCACTACTAAACTTCTGGGAGACTGAGTAGTAGCAAAGCATTTGTGCATTTTGTGTCCTCGGCTGATGTCAGTCTTTGGATGCCTGTATTAGATGGCCAAAAGTCCAAACAGACCTAGATCCAGTTTTGACAGGTGCCCCTGGGAGACCAGTGCTTGGTTACCTGATTAAAGGCTAATCATAATAGAAACAAATCCAGCAAGGATCAGCAACCGATCAACCCTAACAAACTCATCAGTGAAAATGGAGCAGTGAATCAGCTACTCCCACACCCATCAATCAGACCATATTCCCCTAGTGTGAAACCCACCAAGATGAGTCAAGGAGGAAACTTTCTCCCCAAAAACCACCTTGAAAACTAAAATTACTGTCTTAAGGGATATGGGACTTCTTATGAGATGCAGGGAAGAACAACATTTTGGGATTGTGTAAAACTTACCACGATACTATGAGAATATTCAAGATACTATCAAATGTTTAGGAAAAGGTATTAGAGGTGGAGGAAGATGAAAAGACAGATAAGGGAAAAATAAGTATGGGAAATATAAGTATGGGAAAATAGCAGGAAGATAAACAGGGCAGGTCCATTACAAGTGAGCAGCTGGTCAGTGCACTTGTCTGATTTAGGCATGACAGTCTATCCTATATTGTCATTAAATCTTGTATCTGTCTTCTTTGTGAACGCACTTTCTATTTTGAGTGTATATGTGTGAACTCAAGCCAACTTCAAGCCAGACTGGCCAGCAAATTCTTAAGGTCCAAGTGCCAGCAACACTGGAGAACACAAACCTCAGGGGCTCGTGGTGTCGGAAACTAGGGGACACCAATGGTCAAGGCTTCAGAAACTACGCCGACCACTTAAAACCAGCTACTGGGGGGGATCTATAGTGCACATGTGTGTTTTTGTGGAAATTCCATTAGTGGACTTCCGTGGTGAGGAGCTGGCAGGAAGGAAAAGGACAGGACTGACCGTGCAGTTCTTGCTTGAACACTGTGTGTGTGTGGTTATGTGGGTGCCAGCACCAGCCCTGATTTGAGCCTCTGCTGATCTGCATGGCCAGCTGTGTATGCATTTTCAGTATGCTGAGCCTGTGTGCACACACACATCCCTGCTGGGAACACTGCTCCACACTGCCCAGCCCCAGGGACACACAGCTACAGCAGTCTTGCACTTACCTGTGCCACTACAAGAGGTATTGCCCCTGGGACCCAGAGCCCCCATGGCTACCTCTAACAACTGGCAAGGCTAAAAGGACACATACCTTTAGCAAGTTTCTATGCAAAGCCATCAGTGGCGCTTGGAAGGTGAAGTGTCTAAATCTTCCTTAGATTTGAGTTTGGGGCAGTCTTAAGTCCTTTACTGGACTGCTCAAGCTGTCTTGGCATCTACTGGAACACACTCCATGCAGTTTTGTTACAGCATTTTGTAAACCCCTGAGCATTTAAATGATA
Source organism: Calyptomena viridis (assembly GCA_013390005.1). NCBI lineage: Eukaryota > Metazoa > Chordata > Aves > Passeriformes > Eurylaimidae > Calyptomena > Calyptomena viridis. Next base: position 41,542 of record WEIV01000948.1, on the reverse strand, counting down.
GTAAAAACATGTATTGGCATTCCTGGACACTGCTCTACTTCAAGTGGATGACCTCTAGTTCTTTTAATAGCTCTTGAAATTCCTACGTGCTAAACACGTTTGAAAAGAATCTTGACCAGTTCTTTCCTGTATGTTTTCTTTTCAAGTCAGGATTCAACTGGACACCATTTAACAGAAGAATAACATAAATAAAGCAAAAATACAGGTGAAACAAAGTAGATCTAAATTAAAGCATGAGAACATATTTAATAGGTTTGCCTTGAAGAAACCCGTAAACAAATTTCCATAGAGAGCAACATCATGTTTAAGCATTAGTGGGCTCCACAAAACACCCATGCATTCTCTGGCAGCATACTACAGCTGGGGTGCTCAAGGAATGGGGTCTCATCTAATTCATCATCTCAATAAGTCACCCACAGATACCAAGAGTACTTGTGAGAGTTTTTCCTTGATCACTGTTAATTTCTTTGTAAGCTCTACAATCTTTCACTTCTGTTGTGAAAGCATTCTGATGAAGGCTGTATCTTTTTTTATTTGGCTTTCTAGACTAATACTCTGAAACATTAATTACCTGGAAAAGAGCCAAGTGAGACTTCTAAGTCCATGAAGAATCTTTCTGCTCTTATTTATAACAGAATGAAAGGTTTTAATTGATAAAAATGTACTTCAGAATCCCTATAGTTGATCATCTTTTTCATATCTTAGGGAATAAAAGCTGTATTAGTCTTGGAAGCAGGCACTTCTCATAGCCAAGACACCAAGCAGCAGTGGAAATTCCTGATTCTTATCACATACTCAACAGCATCTGTCAGAAAGGCTTTACACTGTCACACTGGGGGTGACAAAGCACCACTCAGAGGAAACCACCACACGTGGTCTCCTAGGGGTAAGGTAATCCTTTTATAGAAGGATTCATAAAGAGCTGGGCTAATTCCAAACATATTCCATTCTAGTTCATGGCATGAAATAAACCGAGGTGGATACACGTCTGTCTGGTATGTGGGCATGGCAAGAGCTGAATGCTACTGTGGACAGTGGCTATAGCAGCTGAAGACCACAGACAAAGAGAATCTGCAGGTCCTGATACTGGATACAGAATAACAGAACAGCTGCCCCACTGAAACCCACGGAATTTCAGACCACCTTTTCACCTCCACAAAAAAAATCATTGCTGGATATTCTGACACAGCAGTTACAAAAGAAAATAATACTGTCTCTTTCTGGTAGTATTAATGACAAAAAAAGATTCTCCCAGTTTGTGCCATAACTATTAATAGTTTAGCTTTGACAACACAGAACAGACATGAAGATTAATAGGAGTTTCTGCACTAATATGACCTTCTCTGCCCCCAGAAAAGATATACACTATCACCATGTACAGCAGTACTGAGCAACAGAAGGACAAGTCCTTGCCTTCTTAGGAAGGCTGTGAACATCCCAGTAGATTTGGGGCATAGGAAGCTGCTTCATGAAAACAATGCACTGAATTCTTAGAAAGTTTCAAGTTACCCAAATGACATTTTACCAATAAGGAAGCAGGTTTAAGAACTTCCCCTTTCCACAGAAATATGCTGCTCCAAGTTCTGGAAAAGAAGTCTTCAAGATTAACCAGCACAACACTAAAATACAGATGGTTCACAACATTTCAAGAGAAGAAAACACAATTTTTTAATAAATGAGGGTACCAATTTTCAGTCACTTGCTGTTTAGCAGACATCAAGACAGTACTAGAACACTTATCAGTACAGAGAGGTTACTCAAAGTGCCTTATGAACACCCTTAATATTAAGCACAAGGTCCAAAATTTCATACAAACAGAACATCATGGGATGTGGTTCTGGTTTTGAACACGGTCCAGGCAAGAAAGAGAAGCAATCAACCAGTCTGACTGACCTAAAGCTATAATCAGACAAGGAAAGCCTTGCAAACAAACTGTAAAGAACTGAACCTCCTTCATCTGTAGCACATACAACAGGCAGAGCTTGGAGCTGCACACTTTTTTTTGTACATGGAGATTTAAAGAAAGTGAAATAGCAATTCATCATCCATCCAGTCACAAATATCAGCATGACTTCGGCAGCCATCCTAGATGAGATAAATTTCAGATTTGTTTTTTAAGGTAACAGTGACTGTTTAGCTTTTGTCAGTTTACACCAGACTAAAGATGAGTTTTGAAGAAAATACAGAAGCACCTAGGACACACACTGGCTCAGGAGTGCAAAATTCCTGAAGACAGAACTAGTAAGAGACCTTCTGGTCATAACACCCTCTGGACAGAAAAGGTACTTTGCAGTTAACTGGAAAGTCTGGATACACTCCAAACTGTATGGCAGGATTCACATCAAGTCAGAAGCTGAGAGATGCCACAATTTGCTGATAATATGTTTATAATACACAGAATATGCAACAAAATGGAATGCTTAAATTGGCATACATTAGCTTAATCTGTTGCTAGCATCCCTTGGTAACTACATCAATTGCAGATCAATGAAAATACAGGTATCACAACACAGTAAATTTACTGAATTATATGAATGTATAAATATTTTATTATTGATTTGTAAGCATATCATATGAATATGTATATAAAGTGAAGAGGCAGAAAACCATAAATTAATTTATCCTGTAAGACAGCACAGTGACAATAGAAATGCAACCACTAGGCAGTGACACAATGTTTTATGCTATCCATCAGGTAACATTTCCTTACCATCAGTCTAGGGGCCTGGAGTAGACATTTTAGTGAAGGCATGACTAAGACAGTGATTAGGCAAAAAGTTACAGATTCAGTCTGTTGAATGACTTGAAATACAAAAAGCTTTGTTTGAAATCACTTCTTCTGGTGACATTTGACCCTGAAATGGAATCAGAATGCTTGTATTGACCTCAGAAAGTATATTGTGCAAGTCATAATTTTCAAGTTTTTTTACATACCTTTTTTTTAGCCATTAAATAACTGTGTTCTAATTATCATTGGGTTGCTTGAGTCAGTTCTCATACAGGAAAACCTCACGCAACCCCCCCAGAAACTTCAGTCTCTCCCTTTCTTAAATTCTCTAATTTTAGTTCCAACAGGAAGTGACAAAACATGAGATTTTAGTTTTCAGAAGATATATTAGAAATTTCCCTATAATAAAAACCTCACAAAATACCTACACAAAGAAAAGTTCTTAATGATTTAAAAAGAAAAAGTAGTGTAGAGACCACCTGAATAGTAGGAATACTAATGATATATTTCATTTGTGATTAAATATCAAAATACACAATTTTCTTACTTATAGCAGAAATTCAGACAGACACAGAAACAAAGTCTACCACTGAAAACCAAAATACACTTCAAATTCTCAATCTTCTCAAATCTTTTCAAAGCCTACTGATAAACTGAGAGGCACTACCAGCACTACCAGAAGAGTGCAATGTCCCCTAAAAATATCACCTCTCAAGTGAAAAAGATGCTTCACAAGCAGCTGTTTCTACATAGGCTATTTCCATTTTTTCCCTACACAAGGACAATGGCACGTTGCAGCATTCCTTGCCTCTACATTCTCTTCATACTTCACTTAAAAGCCTTGTATACTAAAACAATGAGACTGTAAAACCTTTAATATGAAAAACACGCAAAACAGGATTTATTTTGGTCCAGGCCTTACAATCTAAAATTAAGCATCTAGGCCAAGAGAGCTATACAGCAACACTGTCACCCAACAGACCTGGGGAGGAATAAAGCACCTCCCTGGACAAAAATCTGAAGGCCCACATTAAAATAGGATGATTTTCTTACTACTTCTGAGATAAAACACAAAAAATGGTATTAGCTTGTAAATTTGAAAAAAAAAAAAAAAAAAGGGAGAGGGAGGGGAAATACATACTGTTGTCATATATATTTTCATGTATAATATTCACTGTTACCATATATTAAACAAGACAGAAAAGTCAACAGTTGGATGACTACTAAGCATAAATTCGAACTGTCCTAAAATGGAAGTTATGCAATATTTCTTTTACCCTATAAAAAAAAAAGTAAAACAGGATGAGAGCTAAAGAAAATAAGGTATTTTGAAAATGTGTTTAAAATTTACTGGAACTGATGAAAGAGTTGCATTATTCTGATACTTATTTTTTGTTTCAATGTTAGTTACATAAATAATAGAATCATTATCATATCATTCTCTATTACCTAACAATTACTCCAAAACATTTATCTGACAGCCAGCAATATCAGCTTATACTGAATGTTGTGAGCTGATGATTCTTATACTTTTAAACACTCTTTCCACCTATTACTACAAGTTACACTTCTGCCTTAGGAGAAGTAGTGCATCCACAATTAAATTAATAAACAAACCACACAGAAAAGCAGAACAAAAAAATTCCCTCATTTTCCTAAACCTGAAGGAATCTTTCAGCATCATAACTTGTTACACAATGCCACTTCTAACAATTATATTACATCTCTTAGAAAAGCAAGTACACAGTACTCAGTCTCCATCTTTTTTTTTCCTCTTCATTATTTTAGATTTCTTCCTCTACTTTATCCCTGACTGCATTCTTGGTATGATGTGATGAAGAAACCACATAAAAGCAATGAGAAATACCTTAATTTGCTTTGCAAAGATAAATTACAAAGAGAGAGTGGTATACATAGCCCAAGGCTAAAAAAAATAAAATCAAAAACCCAAACCAAAACCACCATTCCTTAAACCCTGCCTGCACCACCCCACCCCAAATACTTCTACACAGTGGTTAACACAAACTTGGCTGTCCTGCTGCCATTTGAAAGGACTTTTCTCTTACTGTTATCTATTAAAACCCCTCAGAATCATGAAAATTTAATACACCAGTTATCTATTTTAAGACTGCTCATGAATAGCTATTAATTTTTTTAAAAAAACACTGAAGCAGAAACTCATTTCAAAGAAACATGCATGTGCAGCCTTTGGAGAAAGAGGGGAAAAGAGCAGATCAAACGCTTCAGACTGATCAGCCTTGTGAAGAATCTGTACCAGTAAACACCCCGCAGTCAAACCACACTGCTAAGATGACACAAATTTAGAATTCAAAATCAGACCTAAAAAATACTGAGTTCTTTGTCCTAACCTACAAACAAGAAAAATACTATATACATTAGGCTTGCAGTCTATAAAGTAGAAAGTGATCCAGGTGGAAGAACTGATTTTCCCAAAATGAAACAGAAACTTGTCAACAGTTCCACAAAGCTCTTAAAAACGAAAAAAAGAAAATCTGTGCAGCTCAAAGGGTTCACTACACTGTAGATGAGTGCATAACTCATGCAACAGAAATGAAAGTATTTTTGCTTTCTTGGATGGCTCCTGAAAAACCGTCCTCTTCTGTCTTGGTGCTGCTACTTGCTTCCTCCTCATGGCATTTGCAAGGCTTGGGCCAGTACCTTCACAGACCCTCCAGTGAAAGGCAAAGAACACGGGGTGGTTAAATGTCTACCTATTAGATAAAGAAACCAGGTGTGTGCCACACCACAAACACGTTGCAGGAAAACATTTCCATGGTCTCCTCAAAGCTCAGACATGCAAACAAATCAATCCAGTGACACAAGCAGAGGAGTTACCTGATCCACTGTGCCCGTCCATGTGCACACGCATCCACAGTTACCCAGGCGACCTTATCAACAAGGAACTAGCACTTGGTCACAGGCTGCCAACACACACGGGCAGCATTAACTACTCAGAAATTTAGGGCTTATAGATGCTGGTTGTGTAGGCTTAATGAAGTATCCCATAACACGCTTTCTCATCTCTCACATCCACAACTACAGTATTTCTAGGGAGAAGAAAGAGGAAAGGATGAATCCACAAAAAACGTCTCAGGTTTGTATTGATTTACTTTTCAAGGCTGCCGATGTCTTTAATATTCAGAGGTTTCTCAACAAAAGGGTTCATCTTTCCTGCTAATGTCTCGTGAAAGCCTCTTAAAAACACAACAAACAACCACCCTAAGAGAGCCATGCAGGATTTCTAAAATGCTGAGCTTCCGTAACAGCCAAACCATCCATTATATTCCAGCTTCCTTCTCATCATTAGGACGTGACAGCACGGTGAACTTGCCAAATGAGCAGGAAAACCTACAAACACTAAACTGTCTTGTAAAAACAAAGACCAACCAAAGAAAGAGGCAAGTAATGGGCTTCTCTTTCATTGCTTCGCTATTGCCATTTCATCGGTTTCTGTAAGTGCACAGAGCACCTCCTCTCCTCTCCCCTCCCCTCCAGCTATGCAAGCACTGTCTAGCAGCCTCTGCTAGCGTGGAAAACAAGAAACAAGCCATGGACTCTTTCAGATCTTCCACCCAGCATCCCCACACAGAGAACTCAAGCTTCTCAAAAAGCCCAACCACTAGGAGCAAGGGTAAAAACTGGCAATAAATAAATATGCAAGTATGAATTCCCTTATGAATTCCTCTGTATGGTACGAGCACACACTGCAATTTTTCTACAGAGCACATTAAGGACAGTTCAGCTATTCAGACACTCACTATCGTAATTATTTTTTTAAAAAATTCTTATACATCAATTTTCAAGAGGCCTTGAAAGGAACTGGCCGCTAATAGGATAGACAGAACTGTTTCATAACAGCTTGCAAAAAAATTTAATCTATTTTTAGATAAGTGAAAAGAATGTGGTTATTTAAAAAAAAATTCCTATAATATATAAAGTTGTTGCCATTTATAACTGACCAAGCAGCTGATACGTCAAATCAATCTCCAGGTGAACAGCACCGCATATTTAAACCCTTAAAAGAAATCTATGTATGTATATAACATTCACATTTTAATCTTCATTGTAATCACACTGCTAAAAAAAAACCCCACACTTTTTAAAGAATGGCATTCAAACTAATCTCAGATAAATGCATCTTTTTCTAATTGTGTGTTATGGTCCTTTACAAGGACCTCTTCATCTAGGACTACCATTAGTTCAACTGTGAGCATGTTCTGCTCAAAACCAGATTGATGAGTTGCAGGGGTGCTGCACAACATTCATATTGATAAAATAGATATTTATATTATATACCAAATTCCCCCACAGCAATGCCAACAAGTCTTTCCAAATATCAAGTTAACACCTGTTTACTTTACTATTTTCACTCCACCATCCTCTCTGTTATCACCACCATTTTATGAGTCTTGTATTTAAAAATTTTAGACATAAGGCTGGGATAAAGGTTAACAAATAAACATTCACATTTTCTCTCATCATTCTTCATTTTGAACAAATAAATAATAAAATCTCTCTCAAAGCTCTTCTTACATTTCTCCATTTTGGAAAGGTGACTTAACATCCCATTCCCCCCCACCATTTTCTGTATCTCTCACTGCTGATATTTTGTTATAACAGCAGCTGGTGAAAGGCAATGCAGTTTGTTTCTACCTATCTTACACAAATATACTTATAAATCAAATTAAATTGCTCATTTTGGTTTTTAAAACCATACATGGCACACAGCACTCGTTCATTTTGAAAGATGTCTTTTAGCTTGTTCCCTTAAGATAGCAGTCAATGCCTTAACACATTATTCTATGCTCGTGAGTCATTCAATAAAATATACTTTAGTTAATAATTTCAGCCTAGCACACAGTTTCAGAGGTTAAAATTAACATTTTTTTTTTTTACAATGTCAAATACTAAAACGGCAAAACAGAACGTTTGGGGGATCTTTCGCGTACAACCAAAATGATTATTGTAAATAATTTCAGGGGGAAAATATGATACATTTCTCTGGACTTAAGCAGTTTGGGAAATAAAAATGTCCTAAAATTCACTTGCCAGTAAAACAGCAGTGAGCAAGGCTGGATTATTTAAAATCAACAAAATAATCACCAGGAGGCTATTTCACATTAGAAAACTTAATGTTCATTTAGTACCTCTAAGTATTTCTTTAAAAATGAAACGGCTACTTGAAACCGTACTAATCTGATTGACAGATAAAATAATTGCTTTAAAAACACTTCTGAGTCATTTTGTCCTTACCTGCAGGCACGAACCATTACTGCATGCAGCGACTGCTCCATTTCCTAGCACAGACTTGAGCAGGGATCACATCTATCCTACAGAATGTGACTAATTGGGGGATTTGCGATTCCTGAGCTACTTTCCAAAGGACACTCCCTTTTCCACATCGCAGGGCACGAAACGCTCCACCAAGTTCTATTTGCTCCCCCTGTGACCGGGCAGGAGCCCGCGGGATCCCGGCGGAACGCGGGGTCCGTGCGGTGCCGGGAGCGGGCGCGGGACCC
>WEIV01000948.1:12178-33132 GCA_013390005.1 Calyptomena viridis | reverse complement strand
GGGGGGGGAGCGCGGGGGGACCTGCCGGGGGGGAAAACGCCGAAACCAAGGATTCGCGGCACGGATCGCCTTCCCGGTTACTCCGCTAAGATGTACTGCACACCCGCGAAAACCTCCGGATCAAAAGCCCTGAAAAAATATGGCTCTTTGAATCATTTTTGTCACAAAGAACGAGGTATTAAAATCACTACTTTCACACAGGGGTGAGAAACCAGACATGGAAGGCGCTAGGCAAAACTGGATTTTGGGTTTTAGTACTCTACCTTTAATGTCCTCCAAATATACTTTGAAAAGTAATGTTTCATTTTCTTTTTTTTTTAATATTAATAAACCACCCAGAGGGTGGTTGGGCACTGGAACAGGCTCCCCAGGGAAGTGGTCACAGCACCAAGGCTGACAGAGTTCAAGAAGCATTTGGACAATGCTCTCAGGCACATGGAGTGACTCTTGGGGATGTTCCTATGCAGAGCTAAGAGTTGGACCCGATGATCTTTGTGGGTCCCTTCCAACTCGGCATATTGTGCGATTCTTGCACTGTGATTCAATCCAGCACTTGTAAGGCCTGGGCTGGCTCCTTGTTCCCGAAACGCCTGGCAGTGCATCCCGGCACAAACACCCGGAGTGGCTGTCACCCGTGGGAGACGCACCCGGCCACTCGGTTCACGAGATCCTGTCACAGCAGAACAGACTGCTGGGAAGTGAATTCACCAGGAGCTCTGGAGTCAAGTTGTGACCCAAAAAACCCGAAGAACCATGTCATGGATGAGAGTATCATTTTAAGATCCTATCTTCAACGGAGACTGTAGTGCCACCTATGGAAATACTGGTAAGACCTGCACAACACTAAGACTTGTCCACTTGTTTACAGCCACAGTCATCTTCAACTGTTTGGGACTAACTGTTCTATGACTCTTGTTCATCTCTTTACACATATCTCAAGTACAAAGCCTAGAAATTTCTGAAAACAGAAGAAGAGAAACTGGATGACTGGATATTTTTTCAACCAAAGTTACAAAAATATTACTATTACTTGAATGAGTTTACCACCCTCATGCTCTGGCAGAAGGGTTGCAAGCCAGCAGTGCTCCCATGACCTCGTTAAGCATATGCCGCTTGTTCTTCCCAAAACATACTGATCAGAGGAAATTCCAAGTTCTCTCATCCAAAGTACATGCTTCTCAGATCTTTGAAGACGTGTCTGTGAAATGTCAGTAAGTCCACAACTGGCTCCACTGTGTGACTGCAAGGACAGTAAAACCATCCTTTACCTTTATCCATCCCATACAGCAGGTGCTCCTATAGTCACAGCTACCAGGAGACTTCTCTGAGCACCCAGACTCACATCCCAGTGCAGACAGAAGTCCAGCTCCTGCAGGAATGTCCAGGCTGCAGCTGGGAAACCTCCCAGGTTCTGGGCACCTCCAGACCTGCAGCCTGCTGGAGGATAAGCTTGCTGCTCTAGTCTCTTGGCCCTCACTACCAAAGGTCCACAGCAGTTCTCATTTAGGCCACGCGCATCCTCCCCTCTGCGCCTCACTTCTCCAGCAAACAAAACAAAACAACATCACCAACTAAATTCCCTGGGATACTGTTTGGGGTTTTTTTCCCCCCAATTAAAAACAACCCAACAACCTATGATAAAACAGCAGTGAACACCCCCCAACACAAAATTATCTACTTTTGTACTAGAAAATAGCTATTAAGTACAACTTAGGACCACATGGTGGCTAGGAGCTGAAAACATTGAATAGCCACCTGATCACTGAAAGACACACTCATTTTACAGTAAAAAAACTATTCTATAATGCCTAAAGGCTCTACTATACAATTACACTGTTATTTTAAAACAGATTTCCAGTGCATAGGACACTGGTGTTGATCACACAAATTATGAAATGCACTGGATATATTGCTACTTATTTTAATTATTGTTTTAAATAAGTGTAATATTAGGGTTATTGTAACACAATATTTTCCAACATATTTAAGTTTAAACCCTAAGGAGGCAGTGCACAAGGATCAAACTCACCAAAGAACAGTAGCATAGTATGATCAAAAACATCTACTGCAGGACTCAAGCAGGTATTCAGAACACTACAAAAATATTTCTTAGAGAAATACTTTAAGAAAATTTTTTAAAAAATTACTGTTACAAGTCTCTGAATACAGACTACCTATTGCACAGGTTAAAAGAAATTATGTCCACTTTTTTTTTTCAAGGACCAATACACTTGCAATTCCTTATAGATTCTCTCTTCATACTCTGACCCAATATGGTTCAACAAGAACAGGACACTACTCAGTACTAAAAGCTACATCACAGAAATTTTTGTGGGATGGAGAAGACTAAAGGTTTCAACAGCTTTGTGAAGAAATCTTAGCCCTTCAGTACCTTTTCCCCCACACCCTTTTCCATGAAGGAATGTGAGAAGGCAGCACTCTCAGTTGCTTACCCTCACTTTTGGACAGAGATAAAATTGAGAATTGTGAGATGCAAACTAAAGCTCATTTCCCCTACCACAGATCTTTGACACTGACTGACTATAAATATGTTCCTCAATCTCATAATCCAACTATGTTTTTAATTCCTTCTGAAAATTACTAAGCCTGTGAAAATTGATTATATAAATGGATGCTAACAGGGCAGGACTTTATAGGAAAACAAAATCCACAAAGTTGGAAATAAAGTGATCAATTGATCTGTTCCATAATCAAGCTTCCATATAATTTTTTCAGTGGATGTCTAGAGATTACTAACCTTAAGACTTTATTGCTGACAATACACTACAAGATGTTAAAAACAAATTCCAAAATATAAATTACTTCACTGCAAACTAAGTCCCTGGATGCTCCAAAAGATTCAAAGACATTTCTTCTTAATGGTATTCTAGCACATAACACAGTTTTACTTTTGGTAATCAAGTGGCAGCAAAGATCTATTTAATATAGCTGGAAGAAAAATTTAAATAAAATGAGACTTTATAGGGCAAAAAAAATTCCAGTGAGCATTCCATTCCACAAGTTGATGAAACTTCCATCACAAGGGTTTGGGGCTTTTCTTCCTTTCTCCTATTTCTCTCCTGTTAACTTGAAATATTTTCTTACTTGGGATTTTCCTATTTTTTGTCTCTGACATCTAAGACTTTTGCAGGTGGAACCATTTTGTTAGTTTTTAAAAGTAAATCTGTACCTTTACACATCCATACTGCACCATCAAGGTCAGGCTGATGCCATCGTTATCACTCCCAATACAAAACTGACAGTGAAAATAATATCCCCAAAATAAGACAGATGAGTTTTACAGTAAGTGCCTTTAAGGCCATAAGAGAATAATGGTTGCAGAAACAGCAACATTATCACTGGTTTATTTTGATTTGTTATAATTTACGTATTCAGAAATCTGGGCTCAGTTACAGAATCTATTACAACATATGAATTGCATCTCAAGTCCAAAGAAAAAAAGGAAAAACCCTTTGAATTATGGTTACTGTGCCATCCACTCAAGCAGCCTTTGCCTTCAGAAGAATGCAAATTACAGTAATACTTGTTAAACTCAAAGTAACAAAAGAAAAAAGAAAGAGAAGAAAAAGGAAAGTTTTAAAATTGAGCAGCTCTTCCTAAAGGCCTCTTGGTTCAAGACCCTCCAACCTGACACAGAGAATTAACACTTCCATTTCTGGTTGATCTCAAGTGCTGTGGCACAAAGGCAAATATTGGGCTCTTTAGGACCAGCACCTGCTACAGATTCCAAGGACCACATCTTTAATGGCTTTCATGAGTTAATCAGGTAACTGTACTGATCATCACCCAGAGGGACAGTGAACCTCTGCTTAGTGAACAAGCATCTATGTTCTCACTGATTTTTGGACTGTCCGAACTTCCAAAACAGGCCACAAAGAGGTAGCACTGTAAGTAGAACCATACCCAAAAGAATAGATCATAATACTGGCTGAAAAAAAGATGAAGATGAATGAAAATTAGCGCGTTCAAATCTCAAAGCAGCAGTTAATACAATTGATTTCTCCAGTTACAGAGTAACAATAAATTCTTTTTATAAATTATTATATGAATTATTGGGCAGTATTGTTGGGCAGTATTATTGCCACCAACTCCTCAGTCATTCCATGCACTTTATCAGTCCACTCTGAGTAATTTTGCACTGTGTACAGATAGAGTGGCAGACAACTGGCTCTCAGCCAAAGCCTGAGCGAAGCAGATACACTAAGTCTCTAAAGCCATACTATTCAAGCTGTGATTAAATGAAAACAAAAAACAGAAAAGCTCTGCACTGCCCAAAATTACTTCATAATCATCAGGATTTTTATTTTTTTAAACAAAGCACAGCAAAAACTAACCATTTAGTTGGATATGTGCTCGGAATTTTTTTTTTCACCCTAGATGTTTGTCTCCTCTGAGATGTTCAGGTGTAAGTTGCATGTTAGACTAGAGAAAAAGAAACCACATCAAGTTAAAACAGGAAGGGACCTCCTTTTAGAGAAAGATCATTTGCTTTGTCAAAAGAAGAGACACCAAAGGCTTGGAAAAACGGACAGGAGAGTTCTACAAAGAGATGCTGGCAGTTTCTAAACTCAGAGGGGATTTGGTGAAGAATATCATGCCAAAGGCTCCAAGAAATCTGAAGTTTCCACAGCAAAACTACAACAAACCACTTCAGAAAGGGTAAGGGAAGAAACTCTTCACATGAGACAAAGAATATAAGTTTTTTTTATTTCAATAATATGAAAGAAGAAAAAGGATCAGATAAGGGAACTAAGAATCTCTGAGGAATATGTACATAATCTGGAAAGTAGAACAGGAGAGCAGAACTAGCCCAGAGTTTTGTTTATTTTTACCAATAAAAAACAGAGCTCTCCACAACAAAAGAAAGAAAAAAAACCCTAGCTGCTGCTCAAGAACAGATGGAAAAGTGTGGACAAGGTACATGATGCTGCACACACACTGTTCCCTACGACATATGGGTAGCTATCAGAGTCACCACAACTTCAAAGTCAACTGACAGAAGTCACTGTTTCACTAAAAATTTAATCATGTCTACCACAAACAGATTATCTTGATGGTCTACAACATGTTCATCAGTCAAGACTAAAGTATGTTACTGACGGTGCACGTATTACATTTATCCAGGGCAGAGATCCACTGCTGCAGAACTCAACTAATACAGCTTCTCCTTGCCCCACCTTTGGGGGTAAGGGAAGAGACAAAGTGGCAGCTAAACATAAGTACCTTCAATTTTTTGCGATGTAAACCCCTGCCACCCAAATTTACACACATCCTTTTCAAAATAAACATTATACTAAATAGATGGAAGGAAAAAACCTTGCACTAAGGAGTCGGCTGCTCCACATGTTTTGTTAGTCTAACTTGATAATAAACTAATAAGTTTAGTGCTTTTCTTCTATTTTCTGTGTGGTATATATGTTAGGACACAAGCTCAAGGTGCGCTTAACCTGTCTTTTGCAATATCTTTAAACATTTCCTTCCCTATCAATATTCATCCTATTCTCCACTGTCTTTTCCATTCTTATGTCACATTAGTACCACAGCTGCTCAGATGTTACAATTTGCCTATAAAACCCTCATCCTGCTCTAAGTTGACTCCTTCTAGTGTTACTGTTAACAAGGAATAATCCTGCTTTCCAAATCAATCTCTAAAGACAGACCAAAAAATATTACATAGAGCAAATTAATCAAACAATCTATTCTAAGTAAATTTCAGTCTAGAAGTCGTGAAATGTATTAGGAACTTTGGTATCATTAATGTGATTTTATGTGGACAGATCTGTTTTGAGCTGTGGATAACTGTTGTACAAGTGACATGCTAAACAGCACAAAAGAAGGCAATAAATTGAAATTCTCCTGATGAGGCACTGGGTATCACTGCACAAAACTAGGCCGATTTACACACAACTTGAAAGGTTCACTCTTTGATGTGTTTTAGTAGATGTACTTTTAAAATAAATAGTCCTAAAAGACTGATAGAATAACAGGGTGTGGCACCAGGGGTTTCAAAATGGCACAAACAGAGCATTGCTTAAATTTGATAAACATGAATGCTAAATGAGGTAGTATGAAACCACAAACAGTATAATTGTCCTAAAATAAATTGTTATTCCAGATGTTACTAAACTTTTGGAGTAAGAACGAAAATAGCTTTATGGACTTCTTCAGGTCTCTCATGCATAACATTCACAGCAATGCTGATACACAATCCAGTGACTGCCTCAGTGAAGAATAAGTGACAGAAAGCCAGCTGTTGGCAATCTCCTGTTGGGGAGATTACATTAATATTTTTAGTATTATTCCTCTTCAGTATCCTAAATAATATTTCTCAGGGCATGAGGAAATCACAATAGAATTTTAATGGTTATGCTGCATTTGAAATACTAAAATCATCATTTTGAAAAACTGTTTACTACAAAGTAACAAAGCAAACCCTTTCCTTAAGGCACCTAAAGGTATAAGAAAAAGGTCGGTAACAACATTTTTAACATTTTTGTAAGAGTCAGGTTTTAGTTACTGCTTGAATATAAAGTATGTTTTAAAAAAAACCACTCCCTTGTCCCGCACACAAGTCACAGGGACTGGATAAAAGATACAAAGGGAAGTACAGTTCCTTTTTTACTATATACTGCACAACTACTGCTGGGCCCTGCTCGTGCACAGCTTGGTGGGCACTTCTTATAAGAGTCAGTATTTACTGAGGAGAAAATAGAAAAAACAAACAAAACAGACCCCAACACGACCGAAAACCCAATCACAGAATATCCTGAGTTGTAAGAGACAAGGATCATCAAGTCCAACCCTTAGCCCTGCACAGGACCATCCCCAAGAGTCACACCATGTGCCTGAGAGGATNGACCAGGACCCCCAGGTCCCTTTCCGTGGCACTGCTTTCCAGCACCTCATTCCCCAGTCTGTACATACATATGGGGCTGCCCCATCCCAGATGCACAATCCAGCACTTGCCCTTGTTGAACTCCACACAGTTGGTAATTGCCTGGTCCTCTAATTCCTCAAGGTCTCTCTGCAGGACCTCTCTGCACTCAAGGGAGTCAACAGCTCCCCCCAGTTCTGTGTCATCTGCAGATGTATTCAGTAACCCTTCCAGTCCTGTGTCCAAGTCAGTTATGGAGATGTTGGAAGAGCACTGGGCCTAAGATGGAGCCCTGTGGAACCCCACTAGTGACAGGTCACCTGTCTGATGTCACCCCATTCACTGTTACCCTCTGTGCTCGACCCGTGAGCGCACTGCTCACCCACTGCATGATGTGTTTGTCCAGCTGTGGGCTGGACTTTTTGTCCAGAAGGATCCTGTGAGAGACAGTATTAAAAGCTTTTCTGAAATCTAAAAAGATTACATCAGCTGGGTTCCCTTCATCATCTAGGTGGGTTATCTTTTCATAAAAGGAAATTAGGTTTGACAAGCAGGACTTTCCTCTCGTGAAGCTGTGCTGGCTGTAACCTATGACTGTGTTGTCTCTCAGGTGTTTTCCAGTACTTCCCAGAATAATCTTCTACATCACTTTACCAGGAACTAAAGTGAAACTGACAGGCCTGTTGTTTCTGGGGTTCTCCTCCTCGCTCTTCTTGGAGACTAGGACAACACTCACCAGCTGCCAGTCACGTGGGACCTTCCCAGAACTGCTCAAAAATCATCAAGAGAGGTTTTGCAAGTACATCAGCCAACTCTTTGAGGATTCTGGGATGAATTCCATCAGGTCCTGCAGATTTGTAGGGATCTAGCTGGAGTAGCAGATCCCACACAATTTTGGGGTNATTTCGGGGTTGACAGAGTTGATTATTCTCACAGTCATGGTCCTTCAGCTCTGGGCACCGAGACCCCCTTGGTCCATCATCCATGTTGAAGACAGAGGCAAAGAAAGCATTAAACACCTCTGCCTTGTCTCTGTTCCTGTTTGTGAGGTGACCATCCTCATCCTGTAACAGGCCGATGATATTTCTATACTGCCTATTAATGTATTTGAAAAAGCTTTTTTTATCATTGCCCACATTTCTAGCCAGCTCCAACTCCAGTTGAGCTTTGGCCAAACCAATATTTCTCCCTAGAGCAGCAGGTAAAATCTCTGAATTCCTCCATGTCACTCAACCTTGCTTCCACATACACCTTACTTTTCTGCCTTATCTCCAAGAGAAGATTCCTATTCAGCTATGCCAGCCTTCTGCCTTGCCTTCTGGGCTTCCAATATTTGGGAATTGCCTGCTCCTGTGCCCTTAGGGGGTGATCTTTAAAAAGTGACCAGCACTGAGGAATCCTTCACTTTCCCTTGTATAGAGTGGAAGATGGATTTACTCAGTATCTACAGGTACATTAAATGGACTTCATGTTAACAGTACTGAGTCTTTTTAAAGAGACTATATGTGGTATCTGATCTTCTAGTGATCTCAGAGATACAGAAACACTGATTTTTCATATTTCTGATATACATAAAACTCTACTGGAATCATCTGCTCAGGTACTTTTAAAAAACATATTCACAGTAATATAACTGTTACCCTTCCAAACAGTTTTCCACACCTGAGGTGAGGCTGAAAAGTAATATGTTAACAAAAGATTCTGAGGAAAACCTGTCTTCCTTCTAAATGGCTGCCACTCCCCAGTTAGTATCCAAGAGTTAAGTCTACCCTCGTTCCTAAAGAGAGACATCTTTCATCCAGATGACACTGCCAGGTGTTAAGCACTACTCTCCTTAACATGAATAGAGGCCAAAGCTAATCTGAAAGACAGTATATACCTTTAATGGTAGCCATTGCTTTGTTTTTGCAGAGGAAAATGGAAGATCATTTACTGAGAACTTACTGAACAAGAGTATTTTATTCAAGAAAAATAGGAACAAAAGTGCTATCACTTTAAAACTTCATTTCACCAAATATTCACCATGAGGAGAACCTTGAAAAACACAGGATACAGAAAGGAATGAAACATGGTAGGAAGGAAACACATACTGCAGATTACAAGAGTGGAAATGAGAAGCTTGAGAACATCCACAATACAGTCAAGTTTGTTTCTGCTTCTCTAAAAAGAAAAAAGCATACCAAATACACAGATGAATTTACCTTTTACTTGTTTAAATAATTATTTCCTAAATATATAAATATACAACATCAGTCATGTAAGTAATACCTCTGAAGAATTAATAGAGTCAAATTATATATGGAAGTTTTTGAAGGAAGTTTCTAGATAAATTTAAGGAAGCATTAGGTATTTAAGAAGAAAAGCACAACAATATACTACAATTACTCTACAAACAGCCCACTATGAACATAGGGAAGCAGAATTACAGTTCAACCTAACAATGAACTTGCATTTCTTTCAGTCACCCATGTAACTTAACTAAGCCTTGCTGACATAATCTGGCATTTGATCTTTTGCCAGACTGTAGGATTCATTAATAAAGTGCTTAGTGAAACACAAAGATGACAGTAAGAGGAATTCTTCATTCTGGTAATTCTGGCAGCATTCACAGCACCACATGTATGCCCAGCACCAAGTTGTTGCTTTTCCCTCTCTCCTCCCATCTTAGGCCAATAACCAACTGCCAAAAGTTTGTTTGAAAACCTGTACAACTGTGGTTGTACAGAAAGCCATTCTACAAAAAAAAAAAAAATTTTTTTGCATAACTACTTGTCAAATTACATACCAGAAAAGCACACCAAAGAAAGCGCTATGAACCCCCAAACATGGCTGTGCTTATGTACTAATTATTTATATATTGAACTTTGTTATTTCTATTTATTTAACATTCATGAGAAAGGTTTTGTTTGGAGAGGACAAGGACAGAGTTGAGAACATTTCTTAGAGCTAGAGTTTATCCATTTGGGGGGAAAAAGTATTTGAAGTATGTTAAAATGTATCCTCCTGTCCTTTAAAATCAGCTACCAAGTACTTCCTATTACTAGGCAAAAAAACCATCTCCATATGGAAACACTTGGACACTAGGTAGCTAGAGAAAAAGTGATTAGGAGGTTATTACTCTGGTAAAACACAGTAAGTCGTTAGCTGTATTTTCCAAATCTTATGTAGAGCGAGGCAAATTGTTTGCTGAGTGTACATGGACAGCTTTTCTGCCAAAGCTGAAAAAATCCAATTTCCAGCAAAATAATGGAGTGGTAGACACTCTCAAACTACATCACTTCTAATATCTTCACCATCTTAACTCAATAGTTGTCTAGTTAACACTAGACAAAATGAGTAATTTCTGATTTCTAATCCAAAATATTTCTAATTTATTCATTTTACAATCCAGTGTACAATTGTCACTGTGTTAGGATCCTTCTGATAATAGTATTCTCTTTCTTGTCTATAATTTGCCTAAATGCCTTAAGTGTTGTTCAAATTTTCAACTATTATTTTTCTACTCATTTGTTCTTTTTCTTCCAAATTCAAGAAAAAAAATTAATTGCTCTAATGTAGGAGAACAACAAATTCCAGTCTTAAAGAAAAAACAGGTTTCTATTCATCCAAACTGAGTCAAGCATATGTTACCTTATAAAGACTAAAGCAATGACTCATAAAATCTTGCACACAGGTTCCTGCCTCTCCTAGGAGATGAAGCTACATGATTTACCCAAAAGGATTAAATTGGGTCACAATCATTGAATACATGTTATAACCTTAAACTTCAGGTTAGAATTTCTCCCAAGCCTTACTTTTTATCATTTGCTCCTTTATATTTTTTTACTTTTTGTTACAAATTTTACAATTAGAAATCCTTAGAGTAGAAATATTTTTAAATTGAGCTATTTTGACAGGATATTCACTGAATGCTTTTAAATAAGTTTTTATATTCTAATGATCCCCACAGCATCTACATAACTGACTTTTCCAAATATTCTTGCAAGGTTTTCGACATTTCTTATCCAGCAGATAGATCATCAGGCTCTTATTCTCCTTGAATTCTCAGATGCAAAGAGAACTAGAATTCCTCTAGAACATGAGCATGAGACAAGATTTGTTTCACCTTTCCTGGCCTCGTAAGAGTACACGCAGTTCTCAGAAAAAGCTCCACCAAAAAAAGCACATCATCCCAAGCTCAAAGCAAGCCAAAAAGCTCTCCACTTTAGCAGTGAGTTGTGTCTCACTGGGACATGGGTCCACGTGGTGATCAGTACACAAAGTCAAACTCTTCAGGAACACCGGGCAGGTCACAGTGTGGTGTCTGTCAAACTCCATACAAGATGTTCCCTGTTGTTTACAATGATGGAGACAAGGGGAAGAAGAGCGAAACAAAAGTATTTTACATGAAGAAGGAATAAGAGCAAAAGGAACAGCCTCAGCAGCCATTAGAAGTGCCAAAACCAAGATACTGATGTCAGTTGTACCATGCCACACTCATCAAATAACATGTAATACGACTGGGTTTACCTCTAGTTCTTTTATTTGGACACAGTGCAACTTCTGTCTAAATAAGCCTAACCATGTCCACTAAGTAGGTACAGGCTCTGGGTATCAGTGAATGAAGTATTAAGAATTTGTCTCTCAGCAACCTTCCCAATATTACAAGAAATGCCAAAATTCTGTATCCAACCAGTTAGCCATCCTTCAGGATACCCTTGGAATCTTGTTTCTTGTTGCAAAGACAACTTAAAGGCCAATACAAACTCTAAGAACACTGAAATCCTGTTAGAGCCTGTCAGACCAACATCAATTACTTCAAGGAAACAGCTTTGGATCGTGGCACCTGCACACACCTTTGCTATCTCTGAGGTAAAGCACACAACTGGCAGAAGAAAATGAACATAAAACCACCACCACATTCCAGTCATCCACAATGCATGTGCACTAACTATAATCATACCTGCCTCTGACACGTGGATCTGCCTTCCCGTTGACATAACCACTGCCAGTGAAAGGAAAAAACCCCAGAGACTGCACAGAAGCAAATAATTGTCTATTGTAACACACACACCAACTAACAGCAATAAAGCTGTAACGAATTGTACCCGAGAACAAATAAGGTTCTCCATTAATATAGCACCATTTTTATTATCTTAAATTATTTTACTTAAGTAAATGGATCTACCTGTTCTTAAATTACATCTTAATCAAGTTTAAGCTTTTGGAAACAGTATTGTTAGTACAGCTATAATAGAGAAAAATTAAATTTCAAAATGATTACTGGAGATAAAATTGTACTGATGACAAATTTTAAACATGCATGCAGTGCCCACAAAAAGGGGAACCTTTTAATTATATTTCAAGTGTTTCTCTCACATACAGCATTTTCACTCTTTAATTGCCAGTGCCCTGGATTTACACAGCAACATGAAAAGACATTGGGGATTTTCCTATTGGGCTTCTCCCTACCCAACAGGACACAGCAGTAACACAGGAAAGTACTTATTTCAACTGATACAAATGTTAAACACGTCAACACGATAACTTGGCACTCAGCCAACTCACACTTCCTTTTTTGCAAGGAACAGAAATACATTTAATTATTCAGATGCCTGTCTTTGTGAAGTCTGAATGTAATTACGGTATAATACATAAATGTATTGAATATCTATTATTGAATATATAGGAAAAGAACATACTACATTCACAAAAATAGAAAGAAAAAATACAAGGTGCTTCCAGCTAAGGGAAAGCCTTCTAGTCCTGAAGGTCTTCCATTAAGAATATTTTTAATTTTACAGATAAAACATACAACATGCATGCAAATGCATATCAAAATATCCCTTTGTTTTGCTTTTGCTGTCTTCTTTGAAGAAATAGGATGTTAATTTTTTTTTTAAGGCAACATTATACATATGCAAAACCAATAAATGATTACAATGGAATCTGGAGAAATATCTATATGTGCAAGATGTTACAAAAGGAGTAATTACAAGAAATTTTTAAAAATCTGATCAGAAAAAAATCTGGCTTCTAGAGAAAAAATATTTTCGCAGGAAAAAGAAGTTAAAAGTAACCCCAACAATGAAGATATTTACATAAAGCAGAGGTCTGCCCAGACACGACATTTCATCTTGCAATAGGTAAAGCTATTTACATCTCTACTGCCTTTTTTTTGTTGTTCATTAATATCTCATCCAAATTATACCATAATCAGCCACTGCTGATGAAAAATAACAAATGTGCTTTACTGGTCTGCAAGCCTCTCTCTCAAACATTACGATTTCAAGGTTGGTTTTTTTAGCTCTACCTTTTTTTGTTTCACACCCTCTCCCCTTCTCCATCTGACTTCCCCAACACTTATTCAGCAATCATATGAGAAACCTGGTATTGTCTTGCCTAAAAGCTGTCTACAAATAGTTTCTCCTGCAGTGAAGACACAGTGATGTAGGTGGCGAGTCATCGCCCTCCACTCTGCCAATGTGTGCTGATGCCACTCAGTAGCTTGTCAGGCCCTCTGGCACCTCCCATCCTGTCCCACGTTGCACAAGGACATCACCCAGCCTCCCCTCCCCTGCACCTCTCCCCATCACCCCGCTCCACTCCAGGTCCAGTCCTGGCTGTGGCCAATGAGCCAGGAAATGACATCCCTGCCACACGTCCTTACCCAGCCAATCCATCTCCAAGCCAGGAAATCAGAACGTATCGGGCTTTTCCTGCACACACAAGCAGACACTTCACTGTTGGCAAGACAGGTTTTCAACAACACAGTCCTAATTTTGGCACTTGTTGGAGCAGCATTTAAACAACATACAACGTTGAACGGTCTGCCAACAGTGTCAGTTACCTCTTTCATAAAATAAAACCCTACTGAACTAAAAGAAACTTTGTTTTGAAAACAGACCAACGCAGATAATCGTAAAGACATCAAAAGGAAAAAGAAAATGGGAAGAAAAAACAGATTGGCAGGTAACGCCCTACCTGCTATTTTAGGTTTTGCTGAGGGCTCAGAGAAAGTATGTATCCCATTCTTAGAGCATTTACCTTTTTATGAACATAAGTGAAAGAACTGAAAACGTGATTAAATCAAATAAAGAACCTGACGAAAGAGCATGTTAAATTATTTGAATTCTCTTCTAGTTTCACTCTCCTACTCACCATTTCCTCAAGTATCTAAGTTTACAGACACAGAAGATATGTGCTTGAAAATTAGATCTTTCAAGTTTCAACAGGATGGCAAGTCTAGCCCAGACAAACCTCCCTGATGATCATCTGACTCCCTTACAGGGAAGGAAACAAGCTGCAAAGATTATATATTTTTAAATGCCACTAGTACTTTACCCTACTTTTAGGAAACACAGAATATGAATAGGTTTATAAAATCTGTATTTGCTCCTGGTATTTAACACCCATAATGAGAAACAATGAACAAGCATCAGAAGAAGAGACCATCCTAGAAACTGATTCTAAACAATGAGATTTTGTTAAGTTGTAAGAATCACCAATTTGTCTTCAAATGTTAATAACTACATGAAGGAAAAGTGACGAAAAAAGGTACAGGGACTGTTGGGAAACACAAGAAGCAAAATAAAATGAGCAGAAATCACTGCAAGTAGGGAAAAATTAAGCAGGAGAAAAATACGCAAAAATTTCTGGGAGAAGGAAGGAACACTGACAGGGAGAAAAGGTATGTTGCCAAGGCAAAAACAGATAGCTGAACACAGTAGACAAAGAAGGATGAGAAAGCTCAGGAGAATGTAGGAAGAAGAGCAAACTAAAAAAAGATGAGAACTATATCTTGCAAGGGAAAACACTGAATGCAGCAAATGTGCTCAACTTCAGTGAGCCAATGTGAGGTTGTTTAGGAGAGGGACAGCAAGAGAATTTTGAGTATTTTAAAGAAGATTGTTGTGTGCTCTACAAATACATACAGTTATATTTACAGAATATATGCTATAAAAATACACATCCTTCCTTTCCCCCCAAAAAGGATGTTACAGTCAGGACATAGCTACAGACCCAGGCCTCCACTCCTTCTACTCAAACAAGCAACTAAGCAATGACAAGAGCAGCTGAGGAAGTGGCAGGTCCACAAGCTGTACCCAGAAACCTTCCATTTTTGCCAGTTAAAACTTGTGAATAAGGCAGTAGAATAACATCATGGATACAAAAAGTAAAATGTGCATTTAAAAATCAAACTTTTTCAGAGTTTTGATTAGTTTTTGCTGTTATTTTTCATTATTACTTTACCAGGAGATTAGGGAGAAGAGCTTGTTGGTTTTTTTTCTTAAATACACAACACCCCCAAATTGCTATGTCAAAATTGGAAAATCTCCCAATTGACATAAGTCAGCAAAGCACTCCTCCAACAAGAATGAAAAAAAAAGGCAAGGCTTAACATTGCCCTGGTTTATTTTCACTTAGAAATATCACCAGGAAAAGTGATTGGAAGCAATCAAATATCCCAACTTGCTTTATCCCTTAAGGACATTTATTACAATTATTTCATTTCTCTGTTAATCTGCTTGAGAAAGTGCACGGAAAGGCCAGATCCAGAAGTAGTACATTAAAAAGTGTAAATTAAACTATTTTATGTTATACTTGGCTATGTTCAAAGGTCCTCTCAAAAAATCTAGCTGGAACAGTTCCAAAAGCTACCAAACCAAGCATTTGTGGTGCATGAATCCCTACCATACTATGGAGATCATTGAGGATATCAGTATTATTTTAAAAAGAGAAAAAAATTGCTTTCCTATGGTCCCTTGTTCCACTGACTGAAGTGGCATGATGCCAATTCTCAACCACTAACTTTCAAGACAGATTAAATGAATTCTATCTATTTATTAGTGTCTTCCTTCAAGTTACAAAGCTCCTTTTACCAGAGGCAGGGAATTGGCAAATTCAGGACATAGTTCAACTCATTACTTGTTTCATCTTATCCCAAACAGGATGAATCATCCCAAGTGCCACACGTCTTCACTGATAATAAAGAAGTCTGGGTAACCAGATCAGATGTGGATGCCTACACTGAAGACATCCACGTGAGATCAAGCAAATCCCATCCTTACTGTATGGATTCAGGTATTTGTTTCAATGCATATAGTCTTCACCTATTTAGTTACCAACTCCTGTTGTGATTTAACATGGGATTTAAATATCATTTAATATTACCTTTCTTTGTGCATTAATTACTCTGACTCATTTTCCTTCCATAAGGTACAAACAGGGAAGGAAGGCTATGGCTTTGCTATTTTTTTTTAGTTTGTTGAACAGTGGGGTCACTCAGCTGTTCAAAAAAAAATTTTTTAATTGCTGTTATTCAGAAATTTACTTACTTAGTCCTGTAATCATTCTGCGAACTAAGGTTTTAACTTAACAAATCTACTAACAGACAGCTGAATGATAGAAAAGGAATCTTTCACAGTCCAAGTAACAGGCAGAAGAGAAATAGGTCAATCAACAAAAATGTCATCTTTTGCTGTGTAGCAAAATCTATCCCAAAGTGTTGACACATAGTGCTTTTTGGTTCTGACTTATCACTTTTATTATAAGTGTTTCTATTGAAATAAATAATGCAACATTTTAAAATATAAAGACACAGTTAAAATTCAAACCAAAAGTGTGATCATTAAAGCGAAAATATTACCTAAATTATAGCTCCCTTTTATTATTAAACCACGTCACAAAGTATAAGTGATTTTATTCTGCCAATTAACCTACAGCGTCAGAACACAGAAATATCCTTTAAAGAAGGTAACAAGAGGCTGCCTAGTGATGGCACGGGGAGAGCAGACTCATGCCTTGCACACTGCCATGCACACAGACTGGTACCACAGGCACCTTCAGTTACCTCTACACTACATCCTGACAACAGGATACACATACTGAGTGTCCAAGCAAGTACAGTTGTATGAGATAATGAGATAATCACATTCCAAAAACAAACACGTACATAAAATACGGCCATAGTCCAGCTACTTTCTGCTCATTTCTGGCACAGCTCCCACAAATACCAATTAACTGCAGGATGACTGATTTGTTTCCCACTACTATTTTGCTTTTCTTTTTTTTTTTTACTTCTACTCAGAGATGGGGATATCAGAGTTTTACAAAACAGTCTGAAATAGCAGAGGGTCCACACAGGTGTGGGATTTTTAGTCATTGCAAGTCATTTAGTCATTACAAAATACCACAAATGCCTAACTTGACCATGCAACCCTACTTGTACAGCATTGGTGTATGTACAACTAGGGCAGAGCCTATTTTTGCCTGTCAGGAAGGCTTCCTTTATTGACTACTTCGTTTGAAAGCCAAGACAACACTGATGTATTTTTTGTAACTGTTTAGAGTTCTATTTCTTTGTTGTTAAGGTCTCACTGCAAGCAAGAGCTTTTGGCTTAAACTGGCTTTTCAAAATTGCTTGTCGTGCAAAGCTCTCACTTTCATCAGTGTGCTGGAAAAGGACCTTCCTCCTCCTTCTTGCCCTTGGACAGCCACCATCATCAAATATTCCAGATTGCTGTGAATTTCATAGATTTTGCCCTAAATGATTAAAAGTTTACAGCCAAGATTTGCAGCTAAAGGAGTTTTGGTGAGGCTAAAACTGACACAAGTACGAGACTGGAATGTAACTGCACTTAGGGGCTTACAAGGGCAGACAAAACCCTGCACATCATTAGTTGCTAACATGTGCCAAAAGCAAACCTATGATCTGCATGTATTTAGTCACAGGTGGTGTCAGTCACAATCCCAGTTTAAGCCCTCTCTGGAAGGCCTTTACTCATCTTTCCTTACTCACTTTTGAGTACATGGTCTTAAATCATGTCAAGGATTCCTTTTTTTTTCCTGGTCCTTAGACTATTTTTGTACACCAGATAGACTATCTATATATTTTAAGTTGTATGTTAACCTCTTAAGATCCACTCAGAGAGAATGTGCTCAGAGAAAACTGTTTTAGACTACTAGGCCCCTTTATATTGTGTGGAATATAAATATATTGTGTGCGACAGCAGTATAAAATTAGAGACACGCTTCTGCCAAAATTATGTATGAACACTGGAGAGGAAGATCCATCCGTTAGTAAATTCTGGAGAAAAATAAAAAATATGGATTAAAAACAATGCAATTTTTTTTTTTCAGATGGCAATTTCTATATCAGGGTGAGTTCATTTTCTCAAATAGCTTTGTTAGTCATAACAATGCTACAGCCTGTCTCAAAAACCAGCAACCTTCTACTGAATATGAAAAGAATATGTAAATTGTTATGTATGAACTAGGAAAACAAACATGGTGAATAGCCAAGTTTTCCTTTCTAAACACAGAGATATACCCCACAGCTTCCTGAAAATACTACCACTGATTCAGTAATATTCATTTCACTTGACCCTTGGTCAGTTTGGTGTTTTCCACGTTTGAAGATTTCATAGCAGGTCCTGATGCTGAGACAAGAACTATTTCAGCCCTGCTATACCAATGAAGTTAGTCCAGCTCTCTGGAAAAGGAGAACACGTTTATCACTGACCTGAGCTCTGCCCTGCAAAAGTCATTTTGATAAAGTACAACAAAAACTTTCATTAGTATGGCAGAGTGGAAAAGGTGTTGAAATCAATATTTTATTATAGTCCACATTGAAATCCCTCTAGTAATTCCTGTTCCTCAGCAGTCTGCTTTACTGTCTAAAAAAAATCATTAGCCATCTTTTTCCTGTGGCATTCCTCAAGGCAGACTGATTATAATACTGCCTTCCCTCTCTTTGTAAGCAAAATGCTCAAGAGGACACTTGGCAGTGATGATGCTGTTGAAGGACTGCTTTCCTCTCATCCCAGAGACGTCTCTACTGTGCACAGTTCCACAAAAAACCACAATCATGCCCCATAAGTACCAGCATATATTTGTGTTTCATTGACATAGCACTGTAGCAGAAGTTCATTCAAAATCCAAAATGCACATTTTTCCAGTGATTGTGGAGGGTGCCAACTGTCAGAGAGATGCCAGACATGTCTCCCTTTTGAGGACTCTTATATTGCCTTCCAATTAAAATATCTTTTTTTTTTTTCTTTGCACATTAGAAAGTACTCTCTGTACCTTTACAAAGAAATGCTAGGATAACCATGCTCCAAATACATATCTACATTATGGTATTAATGCCTTTTGAAGATACACTTTCATGCTAAATCCTTATTTTTATCTCCTTCAGCATTCTAGCCATGTTAGTTCTGACAAACCTCAAAGCCTACTAAGACTCCAGTTTTCCATATTCCAGCTCCAACATTGCCATCAGACACAGAATTCACAGCAAACACTAAGAAGCCTGTTTACACCAGCCAGAACATCTTACATAATAATCAAGTATTCATATACAGAGTTTACATTACACTACCCTCAGTTAGGGTTAGAACATATTGTTCCATATAAAAACACAGAGACAAGACTGCTTCCCTGAATGAAGAGCTTACAGGCTAAGAATACATGGAGTGTACCGTGGGGGAAGAGAAGGCAGGCATGGGGAGATAAAAGCATTTATAAATGCATCTACAGAGACAACATTTATCATCACAGTAATGCAATTGCCAACCATATCCATCATCCCCTCAACTCCTTATGGGTATGATGGCAGAAATGGTAAGGAGGTTGAAAAAGATGAGTGCAGCAGCTACAGATGTTGGTGATGAAGGGTTTTTATAGGAAAGGAACACCACAGCAAGAAGAATGGAGCATTTACAGGAGATAAGGAAAGAGTGGGAAAGGCTTACAATGCTGACAGCTATGAAGAGACAGATGATGCAATCAGATTTGCACACAGAGGAAGAACACAGTGGCCAAGTGCAGAAAATAGGGGAAAAAATATAAGCTGGATCAGCTTAAGAGTGAATGTTGATGGAGAAATTTTAAAAGGCTACTTCAGTCAAAATAAGGAATAGAATTCATTTTGCATTGTTCTGGGAAAGACTCAAAGGGATGATCCTGTAGTGATCAAGTTGGTGGATAAGGCATACATATTTTCTTTCCCACATAAATTGGTTCTACCCACTTGAGAAGCTGCCTTTTAGCATATAAACATACTTTATTGCTCCCAGCCTCAATTAAGATGCTCTTCTGCATTTTGTATCAAGTCACAGCACAACATCAAGTACTCCATGGTTTGGTTTTTTTGGGAGTTTGGTTTGTGGGTTTTGGTTTGGTTTTTTTTTTAAGAGCTTTCATGATTCCATTCTAACTTCACATGAAACAAAGTGGTAGTCTAACACAATTTTATCTGCAATATGGTATCTTTAGCAGCACAGCGTTCTCTAACATATGGGATTAATGTTATGCAAAATACATAATTTAAAGGAGAAGGGATTGGTAATAATCCTACTGCAATGCCTCTGAGAGCAGGAATATGAAAATACTATGAATTAAAATACTTTCCTGTTATTGATTGTATGATTTCATTAGGATGACAAAACTACATTGATTTCTTAAATGAATGCATATTTCCTTAAATCTCGACTGAATTTGGTATTTACTGAATTATATGCCTTAATGGTAGGATCTCTGTATTGTTGTTTAATCTTTCAAACACTGGTGCATACATTTAAGACTATGTGTATCTGCTTTTTTGCCTCAGTGTGCAGCAAGATGGAGAGGCTGCTACAGTCTGTTATGTTCTAATGCTTTCCTTGAATCACATTTCTGTAACATGAAGTGGCCAACTGCACAGTGTCACAGACTGCCAGTAATTATTATCAATGTCACGCAGCCAGTTAACATTTCCTTTCTACAGTTAACCCCAAAAGATGCTAAATTACTCAACTACCTCTCCAAAAGATGACCACGGGTCTCTTCCCCAGATTTTTCAATGACACTTCACAAACCAAAGTAGCCTTTGCTCACTACAGCTTTCACTCTGAATCTACTCTCAACAACCAATGTTACAATAAACTCCTGTACCTAAGAGGGCTCTAAGCACCACTTCAAGGACAAACTTAGCATGCAGAATTTCTAACTGCATGTGGCTTGCCAAGTCATGCAAGAGAAACATTAAACAGCTTTACCTACAACTATATAAAAATAGAAGGCCATACATCTAATGATT
>WEIV01000946.1:101553-153499 GCA_013390005.1 Calyptomena viridis | reverse complement strand
GTCCCTTCCAACGCAGGATATTTTGTGATGCTGTAATGTCTCCTTCCTTGAAGCTATTTTCTCTTAGTGCGTGACTGTATGGAATCACTCAGGGTGGCACTCTGGCTCCCTGCAGAGTCAACAGACAGGAGTTGGCTGCTGCTTTAGGCTGCCAAAATTGCCCTTTGTGGAGAGAACTGTTTGCCTTTCCTTCAGAGGTGTCTGCAGAAAGAGCTCGTGCCTGTGGAGAGGGGCTCTTCATCAGGAACTGCAGTGACAGGACAAGGGGCAATGGATTGAACTGCCAGAGGACAGGGTTAGATGGGATATTGGGAAGAAATTCTTCCCTGTGAGAGTGGTAGGGCCCTGGCACAGGTTGCCCAGAGAAGCTGTGGCTGCCCCATCCCTGGAAGTGTCCAAGGCCACGTTGGATGAGGCTTGGAGCCACCTGGGACAGTGGAAGGGGTCCCTGCTCATCCAGGGGATGGAACTGGATGATCTCCCAAACCACTCTGTGCTTCTGTGGTCTGCACTGTTACAGCAGAACAGGCATCTACTTTTGCAAGGATGTATAATCTGACCGTTAGGGAATTGTCTTTAGATGAGACTTATTCAATTGGCCATGAGGCAAAATTTTGATTCATACCTTTCCAGCAGAGCTGTTAGTTGTAATAAAGGTGTGACACCCAGGAGTTGCCAAGGAACCCCAGTGACACTTTTGCACCATCCTGGTCACCTTTACAACCATTACAGAAGAAAAGAGATTAAAAGAAACAATTTTATGTGCCTCTTCTCTAAAAAAAAATTGGATTAGGTCTACCTACTTCATCATTTAGACTTGAAATTTAGTATAAATAAACTGAGCAGCACATGAAGAATAGGTTCTTAATTTTTCTCTGGACAGCATCACTTAGAGGGTTTATTCTGGTCATCATTAGAAAATGACCAGCTCAGCAGTGGGTCTGTCCCAATATGAACCAGTTGATCCATGGACTACACTGCTGGAAGAGGCTGAACAAGTTACTGCTCTGAACTGCAGAATGGTTTTGATCAGAACACTGGTTTTCTAAAGAAAATATAGTGGGAAACAATGTAATTATTTCAATATTGCATTAAGAATAACCTGCAGCATTGGAAGCAGGTTTGATTATTAATCTTGGATTTGAGAGCCTCCCCTGTTGAAAGAGCTTGTAACTGGGACAAGGAAATTTCATACTTCACTACAGTTCCTTAGACATGAATTGCTGAAAAAGAAACAAAAAAATTCTCTTACAAGCTACCAAAAAAAAAAAATTAACAGAATAATAAAATAATTGCATGCATATATTGCATGTTTATACTATACGCAAAAATAATAAAAAATATTATAGTAATTAAAATACATTGTTTATTTCATCAAAGAACTATTATTTTATAAGGCCCAACTCAGGCCTGAAAAAATAGATCTTAACACTACACTTTTAATGGAGAACTAATGCTGCCAAGTAACAAAAATAAATACACTGTGGCATTTCTAAAGCTCCCATACATGTGTGTATGTAATATGCAGAGTGTTATTACACTTTGGGAATTGGAAGTGTTCCTAGTATGTGATATTCCTGCCAGTTCGTGGGGATCAGAGTAGTGGTACCCTGCCATTCTATAGGTTACTTTGAATTTTCTTCCCCAGCCTTCCCCACCCTGCTCTTTTGCAGTGCATAAATTTATTTCCTTAAATAAAATGCCCAGTTCTTAAAAAACTGAAAATTAACACATGGATTATCTGGAGCACTTGGAGCTGCTTTGCATTTTTAGTAAAATTGTACCTGCTCTGTTTACATCCATTTTAAAATCTGTGTTGTCCCAAAGAGGTCTAAAATATGACACCACTTTGCAGAGCCACTGAAATGCTGCCTCGAGGATCTCCAGAGTATCCTCTGTGATTGTCCTGGGGGCACCTGGATATGAATAATTCTGAGGTTGCAAAGCAGGGTATGAGACCCCCACAAAGAGGTGACCAGAGTGCAGTTAATATTGCGATATTGTTAATATTATAGTATTATTGTTATTATTAGTATTGTTATTATATGTATATATATGTATATATACATGTATTATTAGTATTGTTATTATTAGCATTATTATTATCATTAGTATTATAGTATTATTGTTAATATTGTAGTTAATATTGCAATATTTTACTGTCCAGCTCTCCCTTCTCACTGCATTTCCTGGCCATATATTCTGTCATCTGGGAGAGGGTGTAAAATTTTAGGGGCACACTAAACTCCTCAGACATCCACAGTTAAGTGCCCACTCACAGAAGAAATGTGCCCGTCTGGCAGGACTTTCCCCAGATATACTTTTCCTGTAATTGTCCTACATTAAATCTCTAAACATAACAGTCTCAGGGCTGGCATTCCTGTGAATGCCAAAGAAATTAGAATGAAATTAAAGGGTTATTTTCAGTGTGCTGCATGGTTTTCTTTAACAATGGCAGTATTTTTAGGGCTAAACCCTGCTGCACAGCACCAGAAATTACAGCCTGAGGGGATACCTGAAATTAAATAAAGCCAGAAAAGTTTAAATTAAAGCTGTCATTTACCTTGCTGGTTTTGCATATATAATGCAGATTGTCACAGATGGGATCAAATTGAGGTTTTTTAAATACATTATGTAGGTACAACCTTTCTATTTCTTCCAGGTCCATAAATCTAATGAGACCTTCTGTGCCACCATACAGTCAATCTTTCACCTGAATGTAATAATAGTGTTACTTGCTATTTATTGCTCTTGGGTCAGACCAAAAGATTCACCCTGTTACAGTGAGGAATTATAATATGAATCTGAAGATTGCAAATGCCACACTGTTATTTACTTTTCTGTTTATTGCTCTTTACATATTTTATCAAATTATGTATGAGCAATTCATCACAATGAATGCAATTCATGTTACACATTTAAGGAGAAAATCACTCTGTGGAAATGCTCTCCTGAGGCCCTGGGCACTCCTTAAATAACACTTAAATCCATGGATTGCCCAGTGGTCTTGGAATACACTCAGCCATGGGCTTTTACCATGCTCATGGCTGGGACTATACAAAGGTAGCTTGGAATAACCACATTTACTGGTAGCTAATCCATTTTTTTAAGGCAGGCTGAAGTGGAACACAGAGTCTTATTCAGGCCACAGATAAATTTCCCTTGCCATGAGCAGTGTGATGATTTCACTGAAGAAGTATTTTGAAAGCTGACTGCAGTGAAAGCACAGCAAAAGCTTTCCAACATCAGCTTGGCTGATACAGGAGTTTTAAAGAAATGCCAGAAATAATTAGTTGTCCTTAAGATTTAATCATGTGCAAAATGTTGATTTAAGTGCTACCAATTGTTGCTTGAAAACCATTTGAGAATTAAATTATCACTTAATACATCTTTTGTGCTGGATCTTTTGGAAAATACCATTTTCCCTTGCATGCAACTGCCTGAATTTTCATCAAAGAGCCTCTGTACTAGCTGGGTTGAGTATGTTTGACACACAGGAGGAATTTTCAGAGTCTAAGGTGACCTCAAACTTTCTCGTTGGTTTTTTTTAACTTTTCCCCTTGATGTAAAGTCTCCTGAGTGGGAGCTCTTTCGTGCTATACGAGTCAGTAAATTGGAATGGGCAGCACTTGAGGTACCTTGCACAGCCTGGATGTGTGACAGCTGCTATGGGGAGGGTGCATTCATCCATGTGGAGCTCGGAATTCCCACCACAACAGAACCATCCTGCTCCCAGGATCTGGCCTGACGTGCTTTTACCTGTATGAGGCACCTGTGAATCACACTCCAGTCTGTGATGTGATACTGGGGGATCTGGTCAGAGCACTTGCACACCTTCACAGAATCCCAGAATGGCTGGGATTTGAAGGAACCTCTGGAGATCATCCAGTGCAACCCCCCTGCCAAGGCAGGGTCACCTGGAGCAGGTGACACAGGAACACATCCAGGTGGGTTTGGAATGTCTCCAGAGAAGGAGACTCCATACTCTCTCTGAGCACCTGTTCCAGTGCTGTTTACCATCAATGGAAAGAAGTTCTCCCTCATGTTGAGGTGGAACTTGCTGTGTTTTAGTTTATGGCCAGTGCTCCTCAGCCTGTCACTGGGCACCACCACCTACCTGTGACACCCACCTCGAGAGTGTCCAGAAAGAGGAGATGGAGGGTTGAGCTGCAGTGATCACCCTGACATCAAAAACACCTTGTTTTTCAAGGACATGGCTTTTTCCATCCCTGCAGCACAACCCTGGGGCGGAGGCATGGTGCCATCCCTTCCCCATCTGGTGGTGCACCACTGGCCTGGTATTCCTGGTATTCCTGGTATTCCTGGTATTCCTGGTATTCCTGGGAAACCTCAGCTCAGACTAAACAACAGGCATGGTCCAAAACCCACAGCAGTCAATGGGAGTCTCTCCCCTGGCTCCAAGAGGGCTCAAGTCAGCCCCTACATGAGTCCAAAGCTGGGAGATCTGGGATGGCTTTCCTCATGCACTTATTGGAGCTGCCTATGTAAAGTAACATTAATCTTGGGTTAAAAAACCTCAGTTATCTCAGACTGATAATCCCTTTTCTCACTGACTGGGTGGTTAGTGGAGTGGCTCCCAACTAAACTGAAAAAACTGCAAATTCAGGATCTTCTCCATGTGTGACTACTTCAAGAAGTTCCTATTTGCTCTGAAAATCCACCAGCTTAACACCAGCATTTATGTGTGTGGACATGGTTTGGCTCCAGCCTCGAAGCAAACATGTTACCAAGGAGAAAAACAGACTCTGTTCTCTAATACTATAACTACTTTTTTTGGAAGCTTTTTGGGGGGTGCTGGGCTGGCAGGTGCTGGCTAAGAAGCTTTCCACTCTGGGATAATGGGCTCATTCATACCTGGCATGGATACATTTTGGATTCACCACCGAATCTCAAGCAAAGTGAAATATAAAAACAGTCTTCAAATAACAACATGAGACCCCACAAGAGCTGTGATCACTGTCATTGTTTAGGAGTATTGCTATCATTACTTCTTTATTTCCAGTACAGGATTTACTGTGTCTAGAGCATTTAGAGCTGGTGGTTGTGGTGTCCCCCAGGCTGGCACGGCACAGGCACTGCCAGGAGGTAGATTGTCTCTGGCTCCTCTCCCCCTTCATTAGTAGGTGTTTTGTTTTGATCAGTGGGGGTGTTCAGAATTAGAGTTTGGGAATAGCTTTTTAAGACAGAACAGAAGGTAAGAAAAGTGGCAAATCATTGGCTTTGCCATTTTTCACCCGTCAGCCTGATAACACTATGAAAATCAGCAGACATTCCACAGGCACTGGGGATTATACTTTCCATACAAGATGTCATTTCTGTTTATGCCTGGCATGCCCTACTTTACTGACTTTCTATATGATCCCTGCCCACAAAAGAAGGCACATGTGGTTTGGGAAGGGCCCTGTGTCCTGGTATTTCATATTTCACGAAACCACAAATACAACAGTCTTACAAGTTCTTGAAATGAAATACAATTTGAGAAATGTAATCCATTACCGTTATAATAGAATTTCTATAAAAATAATAAAAGGAAAACAAGAGAAAATAGGTCCTGAAAGTTATAGGCCAACTGGGAAGTCATTGTGGCTTTGGCCTAGCTATCACCATGTCAGACTTCAGCCTTCTCCCAGGCAGCAGTCTAATTGTAAATTATGTATATACAGAACATCATTTCTTAGCTTTGGCTTTTTGTGACCCCCCTTCCCTTCTTTCCCTTTCTTCACTCCAACCTGACACGTAAGAAATATTGAAGTGTTTGCACTAATGGAGAAATGACAACGTGCAGTCAAACTTAAACCAGCTGTTTCCCCACACTGTGAACACAAAGAGCCAGGCTGGTAATATTTATAGCTTGACTGGCCTCTAGTGAGCCAGATGCTGACTGCCTTAATTTGCCATGATGGCCTTAAGGCTTGAAGCAGCTGTGGGCTGCAAGATAGCCAGGGAAAGTTAACAAAAAAAATAGAAAATTAGCAATTAGCGAAAGTTGTTGTTTGATTGGAAATGAATGGTTGGTGTATATACAGCTCAATAAATAGGCCACTTCTGTTTTGCTCACAGAAAGCCAAGGATATTGTGTGTGGTGGCATGTGGTGGTTGCTTTCTCCTTTCCTTGGAGAAAGGAACCAGGGGCACCTCTGCATGACCCCTGGGCCAGCCCCACGTAACCCTGAGCACCACCCAAGCCTGGGGCACCTCACACAGCCGTGTTTCCCCCTGTTTTGGGCACAGCTGGGGTGTCCCAGTGCCAGCCTCTCCAGGCCCTGGTCTGCTGGGGCTGCTGAACCATTTTGGTTGCCCCTGCACAGCCCCACATGGAGCTGTGCCCTGCTGTGACTGAGTGCCCAGTGAGGACTTTGGTTTCCATGGAATCACAGGATCAATTAGGCTGGAAAAGACCTCCAAGACCATTGAGTCCAGCCTGAATCCAATCCCCACTTTGTCAACCAGAGCAGAGCACTGGGTGACATCCAGTCTTTCCTTAAACACCTTCAGAGACAGTGGCTCCACCACCTCCCTGGGCAGTCCCTTCCAATACTCAATCACCCCTTCTGTGAAGAATTTTTTCCTAAACTTTCTTGCTTTCCTTCTATTTTCTTTCCTTTTGTCTTCTCAGTACTGCTTTTGACACCTTACAGCAAATATAAACAGTCTGTCACTGTGGCTTCAGCACCAGTCTAAGCCAGTCTTTAGAACTGATGTGTGTCCTTAGGGGCTTCCCTCCTTTCCAAAGACCTCAGCAGCTTTCTCCCACTCTGGCCATCCCTTTTTCCATGGGCAAGCATCGCCTTCCCACAGCCACCCCATGTGGGTGGGGGAGTGACTCAGGTTTTAACTAAACACTGAGTTTCTTACCCACCCACCATTTATTTACTTATTTTTGTACTTGCTGTGGAAGCAGCTCCCCAGCCCAGTTCACTAAGCAGTTGTTCAAGAGCCCATGTGAGCACCCCAGGGATCTTTTGACCTCTCTGAATTTTCTGGCATTTTAATGCCTCTGTTGTGCTGGAGTCCTCTGTGGGAAATTTTGCTGTCATAAGAAGTCTTGGAAAAGAAACTCCCTGTTTTCCTTGCAGCAGGTTAAACGTGGTGGTTCTCAGGCAACATTTTTAAGGGCAGGTGGCTGGAGTGACAAGGGAGAATGGCTCCAAAGTGAAAGAGAGTAGGGTTAGATGGGATATTGGGAAGAAATTGTTCCCTGTGAGGGTGGGGAGGCCCTGGCACAGGTTGCCCAGAGAAGCTGTGGCTGCTCCATCCCTGGAAGTGTCCAAGGCCAGGTTGGAGCCACTTGGGATAATCGAAGGTGTCCCTGCCCATGGCAGGGGGTTGGAACTTGGTGATCTTTAGGGTTCCTTCCACCCCAAACCATTCTGTGATCTGTGATTTTAAGTGTTGGGGCCTCTGATGTCACCTCTGGAAGTGTTTTTCAGTCTCACTCAGTATCCCTGGGGATCACCATCAGTCCAGGGAAACAGCTGCTGGTGCAGCTTTCCTCCTGCTCCAGTGGCTGGGAAGCACAGGCTCCTTCTCCCCAGGGAGACTCAGGCTGTGCCCATTGTACCTCAAAGAAAGAAATCTCAGTGAATTTTGGTTGTTTTTTTTTCTTCATGGGTCACTTTTTTGAGTGACAAACAGTTTATGGGGAGGAATCACTGACCAGATTCACTACAATGTGAGGAGCTGCAGTGGCTATTTCCCTCTTTCTCAGATGACTGGCATTCCAAATTGGAGAGGAGAGGTGAGGAGAGGATCTTTATCCTGTAGGACAAGTTCTGTCAAGGTTTGTTTGCCAGAGCCTCACAGAAGAAACCTTCCTGGCAGCTCAACACATCCTCTGACCTGACCAGCCATGGGCTGGATGGGAACCATGCATGGAAAACTCTTCAAAGATATCCTTACACTGCTCTACCCTCCTGAGACCACTTTTCTAAAGTAGCCTCTGCAAGAAGTTATCCAAGCTGAGCTTATTAAATAAACTTATAAAGACGTGTAGATATTTGGAGAATACAATTTTAAAATTTATTTCCTTATGAACTTCAGAAATACTAAATAGAGGAGTTGATATTATGAGAATGTCACAGAGATCATGTAGAATTTTGCTGATTCTTAACCTGTATTTCTCTGACACTTTGCACTTTAACACAACACAGGTGTTTCATGTCACATGGGGAAAATAGTAGCATAGTGAAGAGGAAAAAATGTGTTTCATACAGTTATTTATGAACTTACATCTGCTTTCATCAGAGTCAATGGCTGGCAAAACTCCAATCAGCCTCAGTAGGACTAGGTGATAAATTTAACCATCAAATCAGCTCAATTTTAAGTAACCCTCTGTAAAGGTGAGGCTTCCAGGTCCAAGAATCCGTGGAGAAATACTTTCTCAACAGGCTGAATCAGTTCAGGACTGGACTGTTCTTGGGTACCAAGATTCTGTGAACTCTTTTAGTCTCTTTTAGTTTTAATTTTATTTTTTTTTTTTGTGAATTCCAGGTGTAACACAGTATATTTACAAAGTGTAAAAATAACACACAGCTGCAAAGAAAAACATCTTGGGTTTCTTTTCAGAAGAGGCTGAATCACTGCAAAGCTGCACCTTTTACACTGGGCACACTTTTCCAAAAGCTGCTTTTCCCCCCTGCTCCCCTGATGGCTCAGAAATAAAACAGACTCAAGAAAGTCCTAAAAAAAAAAAAAACAACCTTGTAGACAACCACTCTGTTGTTCTGGGCACTAGAAATACAATTTTTAGTGTCTGCTTGTATTTTCAGTTTTGTTTCTGTACTGTAGAAGTCCATTCCAGGCAGTTGAATTAAACCCTGGCTCAGTTGTTTTGAGCACACATTCCATTTGAAGTACCTGAGTATTCCTGTTAGTCCCATGGAGCTGCTTAAATGCTTGAAGTTTAGCATGGTTTTAAGAGCTTTGATGAATGGGGGGTTTGCTGGTCCACCCAGTGAGATGATGGGATAAAACTCTTGACCATCTGCCTCTGGATTTTAATGAAAACTTATGGCTTATTTATGATCTTCTTCCCCACCCCTGTCTGTTTATGTTGAGATCAGAAAACCATCTCAGAAGCCCTGTCAGGTTGCCAAAAGTTGTGTGCTACTGGATCTTTCACATCATTTCCTATCCAGTGTTTACAGGAGTGGTTTTAATTGCCCATAGAAGTGGTGTAGGCTGCACTGATGGTTTATTTCACATCAGCAGTAAGACTTTGGGGTCCATGTATCCCAAATTTCTTTTCCCGGAGAAAAGAAAATCAAATAATTGCATAGTTAAGTTAAAGGGCCCTTTCTGTTTCCTTAAAAAATCAGTGAATGGGTCAAAAAGTTATTTTTAACATAACTGCTTTTGGGAGTCAGGGTGCACATCTGCACAGGTATAAGGGCAGCAGGAGGAGGATGTTTCCAAATATATGTAATTTAGTGTGCAGACTCACTTGTGCATATATGCCACTTGTGTTTGTGAAAGGTAAATACAAAATCCAACATTTTAGTCACAAGGAATCATCACAAAAGCTCTTTTCCAACGTTTATGCCTAAAAGAAAACATTATTTTTTTTTGTTCAGCTCTGTTCAGACAGAAATAGCTGCATCCCAGAATTATAATTAGTGGTATGTAGTAAGATAGCAAAATTAAACCTGAGAGGGTTTAAGTGCTCTGGTTGTGAGAGGAAAGGCTGAATTTCCCCCCACTCAGTGAAAGGTGTCTTCTCTCATGGTTGTAGTTCTGTCCTGTGGCTGCCAAAGTAGTTCATGGCCTTCACACAATGCACATTTCAAGTGTAATATTTCAAATGTCATATGTTTAAAGGCACCCTGAAAAACGTATGTGAAGCCAACATTTCCCAGGCAACATTCAAGACCCTGTTGCTTCTCCTAAAGAATATGATGGCATTCATTGAATGGTTTCTGTGATATATTTTATTTTT
This sequence comes from Calyptomena viridis, assembly GCA_013390005.1. Taxonomy (NCBI): domain Eukaryota; kingdom Metazoa; phylum Chordata; class Aves; order Passeriformes; family Eurylaimidae; genus Calyptomena; species Calyptomena viridis. Next base: position 143,544 of record WEIV01000946.1, on the reverse strand, counting down.
AAATGGAAAGCCATTGGCAGTTAATTTTTTATTTAATTTATACTTTAATCCAACAGGGTACAATCAGTTGGAACACTGCATAGGAAAATAGGCTATATTTGAAATTTGCTTTTAGTATTTAAGATGTACACAAAGTCTTTTCAGCTTTCCAAGTTCTAGTTACCTTTTTAAAGCACATATGTGAGAATTATAATTGCATAATTGCAATTCCTGAGCCATGGTAGTGCTGAGCTGTCAACTGAGTCACTTGGGCATTGGATAAAATATCTGCCACATCCTTTTGATGTATGTTGGGCAGACATTGGGACAAATTGTACATTATTTTTCCACTTTTGTCCTGAAACAATGGCAAAACTCTTTTAGGAAGACACCTGTATTTTGACCACTGGTGGGTTCACAGTGACATTGCTGCCCAACACTTGCAACAAGAGCTGGGATTTCCGAGCCAGGGAGAGCAAGAGGTTCTGGATGAAACACATTTCGGGGGGCAGATCCTGAAATGCACTTTCAGCAGTCTGGGTTTTAAAGGGTCTCTGGACTAAGAATTAGTTGGCTTGCAGGGAACTGAAATGAAGCATCACATCCTCACTTAGAGTCCAGAGGAGAGTTGCTAAGTAGATCCAAGGGCTGGAGTCCCCCTGCTCTGGAGACACACTGAGAGAGTTGGGATTGTCCAGCCTGGAGAGGAGAAGGTTCCAGGGAGACCTTAGAGCCCCTTCCAGAGTCTTACAAGAGCTGGACAAGGGCATAGCGGGATAGGACAAAGGGGAGGGCCTTAAGCTGAAGGAGGGCAGGGTTAGATGGGGTATTGGGAAGGAATTGTTGGCTGTGAGGGTGAGGAGGCCCTGGAACAGGGTGCCCAGAGAAGCTGTGGCTGCCCCATCCCTGGAAGTGTCCAAGACCAGGTTAGATGGGGCTTGGATCCAGCTGGTCTAGTGGAAGGTGTCCCTGCCCATGGCAGGGGGTGGAATTACATGATTTTTTAAGGTCCCTCCCAACCCAAATCATTCAATGATTTTACAATTCTGTTATTCTATGATTCTATGACTTGCTGCTTGTTTAGTAAGACCACAGCACAGTTTCAGGAGTTAAATGGTAGGGCTAAAAGAAAACTTGTTAGTAATGAAGTATCACTAAAGAAACCAAAACCCAACCTCCCTTCCCTTGCCAAACAGCCTCTTTACTTTTCAAGGTATTCCCCATGGCTATGTTCTTTATTTTGATTTTTGTAACAATTTTTCTCTCTCTGATGAAACACGTTGTAGACATTAAATTAAGGGACAAATATGTCTGTGTCTGCCAGAAAGAAAACTGTGATGCAATTAAAGTGCCATTAGGGAACCCCCCTGTGGGATGTTAAACCTAAAGACTCTATTCAGAAAGCAAAGCCAAAATTAAGGAGGTGTCTGGTTGCAGATCCTCTGCAGATTTCCATTCCTTGACTACAGCACCATGGAGACTGTGCTAGTCAGGAGCTGAAAGGTTTTTCCAGTCATGCGTGTGGTATTTTGAATCATGGCTTTGGCAAATGCTCCTTTTCTCAGAGCCATGAGTGGAAACGTGTCTCCATTGCATGACATAAAGTGCAACTGAGCATGGCCCACATGAAACAGTGATGGCAGTGGAGAGGGGAAGCTCTCCAAGCCTTGGATTGTGTGGACAATGGCAACTAATCACAGTTTTCCCTCAGAAAATTTGCATGAAGTGCATCTCCGTGTTTGCTGGGTTGTCTGAGAGATGTTGGGAGGGAGAAATGCAGCCCCGAGGCCAAGCAAGCTCATGAACAAACCTCCATTCCATGTCAGTCTCTGGAAGTAAATCATTAGTGGTTTTCATTTGGGAGACATATAAGAGCCTGATCCTCTGATAATAAAAATAAATATGTGACCCATTGAACCTGGTTGTTTTTCCTGAGACAACTGAAGGAATCAGCAGAGACACTGGGTGGTAAGTGCTGAGTTTTCCAGGGACAATCCTGGTGCTCAGGTCCCAGTTTTCCGTTTCTTTCAAGGTGATTATTTGCTGAAGACATTAATAGGGATTGGAATAATAATAGAAGCACATCTTTCTTCTCTGCCTAGGAATTCTCCTGATGACTGCAGTGTGGCAAAAGGAGGGAAAATGGTCAGTGGCTCAGACAACGTTGGGATGAACTATGGGAACTACATGGAAGAGAAGCATGTTCCACCCCCAAACATGACCACCAATGAACGCAGAGTCATCGTGCCAGCAGGTTAGACCCTCTACATGAAAATTTCGAGCTGAAAAAAATATATTTCCTTCAAATTTACTGAGATTATTTAAGATTTGATTGGAAGTGGCAATCAGGAAGAAAAGAGTAGTAATTTCCCAGGGTTACTGAGAGAATGAGCTGAGAAATATCACAGTGAAGCCACCTCCTCAAGCTGTTCTTCCCATTTCAGCAGCAGCACTGGCTGATGACAGGCACTCAGATCTTATCTGACTTTTCTAGCTTCTTTTGGAGGATTTCACCCTAAAGTGAGCAAAAGGAAGAGGCACTTCCATTTCCTAAGCCCCATGGAGTAGCTGAGTGCTGTGTATATGGGATAAAGAAAGGATCTCTGTCACACATTACATCTGTGCAAATACCAAACCACCCTCAGCATATTCAAAACAAGGCATTAAAAACCTTTATCTAGGTTATCCCCTGAGGATGAGCAGTATAAAACATTCTAACAAGCAAACTGACAACTCCACTGCAATGTAAGAGCCCAGTTGAGAAATCTTTGGTTACCCTTGGCAGGCTTGGTTGTGGGATTCAGCAGTTAATGGACCAAAAAGGCAAATTCCCTTCTTGTCCTCCAACCAAACCTCTGCTGGAAGATTGGCTTGCAAAATAATTAGGAGACTTATTTCCAAAATATGTGGGTATTCATAAACCAGTGGGTGTACACAGGATAAACACAACACCTGCAACCTGCAGCCAGGAGGGAATATTTGCTGCCAGTTCCTCTCCAGCAGAGATGTGTCTGTCTATCTGAAACATTTCTGCCTCTGCTATGTTGCTTAATATTCTTACAGTTTTTCAGTTGCTAAGATATGCAAGAGTACTAACTGTGGCAAATTTTGCAAGCTGTGATTATTGCAGTTATTTGTCAAGATAGGTGTGGACAAATCTGTTGCAGTATCCTCTGCAATGGTATTGTTAATTCTATCCTGAAGACAGAAGGGTGATGCACTGAATAATCAATGTTCTGCCAACTGGAAGGAGACCACACTGAAATACATGACATTTAAATGTTTTTCTAAAACATTTGTCTTCCTGGTGTTTGGCACTTTTTTTTAGTCTTCTAGTAACCCTTAGTATGGTTGGCTCAGCAAGGTATTTTTTTCTTAGTGTATTCCTGGATTTGAGGTGGATTTTGAGGTGGATTTGAGTGACATTCAAGGAATAAGATGGTCACAGTCATTATTTTGAGGTCACTAGAAGAAATTAATAGGTAAAAATCAGGAGTTTGTGATCACTGCATAGGCAGTGTGTAGTTCACATGGCAGAATTCAGAAACAAAAAAGAAAAGTTCACATTGGTATCCTTCTAGTTATCGTAAACAAGAAGCATTTACAAATTATGGGCATAATAAAAATGTTATGATAAAATTCCTAGTGTTTGGTTGTTTATTTCAAACCAAACTGAATTTATTTGTCAGAGTTCTTGCCTGTAGGTGTGGGCAATCCCATCCACACCCTGGATTTACCACCAGACTTACATCCCTCTAGTTTGCTACTTATTTCATACCAGATGCAGGCATTTCTCTGTGGTTTTTTGGTGAAATTTAGAGAACAGAGAAGCCCAAGGTTTAAAGTGCCAGGAGAAGAATCAGAAGGAGGGAGGCACTAATGGGTAAAGGATTGGGAGTGAACAACAGCATGAGATACTCTGAGTATTCCCTAGCCTATGGAAAGAGGCCTCCACCTCCTTCAGAACAACCTGAATAGTCAAAAAGAGGGAATGGCACTGAGGTGAAGCCATAGGAAAAGTTATTTAAGCTGTCATTTAAGTCACAGCCCTCCTACAGACTTTCATGTGATGAACAACAGCCAATTGACCTCCATGTGCTCCATTCTCGGTCTTTAGGGTATCACAGAATAATGGAGTCATTTAGAGGGGAAGGTAGAAGCTCTTGAGGAATTTGTTTCCTCTTGGCTGTAATCTTTTCTGTGCCAAAAGTATAAATTCTTCTTTGGTGGGAACTGTCTCCCATTATGGCCATTATTATTATGTGTCCTGAGGTACCTCCATGTTATTGGGTTTTTACTCAAGAACAAGGAAAAGTAAAATGGATGAGAAAAAGAAAAGGAGGAGTTTAGAGGAAAGAAAAAAAAAAAAAGTTAAAATTAAGGATTCATTCACAAATATTTTGCTGAAAATCTAGACTAGTTCTTGTTCTTTTTTTCCCAGATGGTTTTGCCAAAACTTCAGATATTGAGTAAAACCTCCAGCACAACACAGCGGTGTAGAAAAGAAAATGGAGAATATTTTAATATGACCCATTCTGGTTCATGAAATAACTGGCCAAATCTGTGAGTGCTTACTTAGCCCACACTCAAGCAAGAGTAGTTCTGACTGGAGTGGAAATTTCTCCTGAATAAAGACACAAATTCAACAGAGAGCTTTGAAAATTGTTCAGCGACAGGTTGCAGTGCTGTTAGTGGGGCAGGAACCTCTGTTAATCTGTGGGTAAAATTAATGGGACAGAAGACCTAAATGAGAGAAGGAGCTCCTCCAGCAGCAGAGGGTTTGTTGTCAACACTCCAAGCTCACAGCTCTTCCCTTCCAGTTTTCCACAGTTACTCTCCTTGCGCTCAACGCGCCAAATTAATTCCTCTTGTTTCTCCAGCAGTCGGTGAAGAGGGAATTAAGGCTTTTCCAGTTTGACTGTAGTCTACATTTATTTTGCACTGATCCAGTGCATCAGCACTCTCCCTTCTCTGCCTAATGTTGTGCTTTGTGGCACCCCCAGACCCCACGTTGTGGAGCACAGACCACGTGCGCCAGTGGCTGGAGTGGGCGGTGAAGGAGTACGGCCTCCCAGACGTGGACATCTTGTTGTTCCAGAACATTGATGGGAAGGAGCTGTGTAAAATGACCAAAGATGACTTCCAGAGGCTCACCCCGAGCTACAACGCAGACATCCTCCTGTCACACCTACACTACCTCAGAGAGAGTAAGCCAAGTTGTCCATCACCGCGGTAGCGTTTGCCATCAGGCCGTGCTTGATCCCAGTCTTAGCTTTAATGGTGTGGATAAAACTTAACTGGGTTTTCAAATGTTGCTGTGCCTTAGAACACATTAGGAAGCCTGACCCAAAGCCTTTTGAATTTGATGGAAAGATTCCCATTAATTTCAGCTGGATATCACTCATGTTCATCGAAGAAAAGAGTTAGGGAATCATTCTCCGTATCTAGCTCAGAGAAAAATCAAGTTGAAACCCAGCATATTCATCATCATATTTAGGAAGAAAATCATGTGGGATTCAGTGCTAATGTTTTTTCTGGTCACATACTCATTTCTTTCCATTTTAATGATGAGGATGCTAAACAAGAGTGCAAACATTGATTCATAAAGCAAATTCCAGGCATGATTCGAAAGACTGGCAGCAGTTTGCTGTACTCTGAATGGAATCAGGGAGATTTAACTGAATTGAATAAAAATTCTATAAATTCGTGGGAAAAAGGAACAGTCCTTGGATTCCAAATGCAAATTAATTGTGGTGCATGGCTAGAATTTCAAAGGGAAAGAAGGGATAGTGATTACCTGGTTTGAGGGCTTTCACCTAAGCTTGAGGAAAATTTGCAGGCTTAAAACCTTAAAATTAATATGGTTTTTAGAGAAAAAAAACAACAAGCATTGCAACACCAGTGTGATGCAGCCTCCTCCACAGGCACACTGTCAGTAACCAGTCAGGAATATTGTGCATTCCTAATGGTGAATAAGTGAATGCTCTGGTTTAAGCTGTAGCACACCCCCCAAACTGCAGGTTGGAACTGTGGATGGACTCACACTCAGACAGTCCTGTCAGGGGAAAATAATGGTTTTAAAAGATAACTCACTTTTTTTTTTTTTTTTTTACATTTTGGTGTTGCTTTTTGTTTTGTTTTGTAGCTCCTCTTCCACATTTGACTTCAGATGATGTTGATAAGGCCTTACAAAACTCTCCACGGTTAATGCATGCTAGAAACACAGGTAATAATGCTGGCACTGCTCCCATTGCTATAGGTCATCTTTGAAAAGCACAGGATTCCTTTTGATGGGTTGCTTGCTAAAAATGGAAGTGGTAATTTCTTGTGTCCTGCAAGAGAATGGGGTCCCTGGCTGATAAACTGCAGGCCTGGGACCTTTTATCCTTTTATGTGGGGACTTTTTTTTCTCATTCTGTCTCATTGTACTATCAGAACTACTCCATGGATCCCTAGAAGCTTGTTGGAGCTCAAAAGTGCTTCAGCACTTGCCTGAATACTCTGGGCTGTGGTGAATGGGGATGTCTCCTCTCCCATGCATCAAATCTTGTATAAATAAATAAATTGCTACTTAGGCAGTTTGCTCAACTCATTTTCTAGCTATGTGGGACTTGAGCTGGAAATTCCACTAAATTTGGTGTTGTAATCTCCACTAAGTCTGATCTGAATGTAAAATGATTTTTTGTTGATATTCCCCCTTCTGTTGGTTTGGCCCAGAAAAGTGTTGAGTGTAGGTAGGAGAATAACACATGCCTCAAAAGCATCTGTCTTTCAGGATGTGGCTTAAAATATTTATGAAAATATTTCAGAATACATTTTATCTTTATTCCTAACAGTTGTGCAACAGAGGATGGCATGGAATTGTACTTATAGTATGTTATCCATACTGACTAAAGATGTTTGGAATATTGCATGATCATGCCTGAGGGTATTAGTTACCTACAGTGACCAGAAATAACAATTCTTTATGAGAAATGAAAAAGATAATACAAAGGATAATGCAAGAGAAAAAGAAAACAAAACTTGGATTGCAACGTCTCTTTCGTATTTTGTTTTTCATTTAGTTTTTCACTGTGAGTGAGATTCCCAGAAAAAATGCACTGGATTAAAGATCTCTCCCTGAGAACAGAGGTTTGCCACTAGTCATAAAGTCCTACTGTGAGCTCTGGTCTTGCTGCAAACCCCACCAAAGGCAACAAATAAAAAAAATCTATTTATTTTGATGTGGTTTGAAATAAGCTTTGAGTCCCTTTTAAAATTAGATGAACTCAATGGTCTTTTCCATCTCTGGCTTTTTTGATTCTAATTTGCCAAGCAGTTTCCACATAGAGATATCCAAGTGTTGTTCAGCAGTTCTGTGTGTTATCTTTTTCTTTATACGTGCACTGACAATGCTGTTTTAAAATTCATTTCACCAAAATAAGATTGTCTGCATTTCTGTCATTTGGAGTGTGAATAATATCTCACTGATCATTAGCACAGGGAAAATTAGTTGTTTAATTTTCAATGGACCACAAAAGAGTTAGAAAAAAAAAATTTTTCTTGAAGGCAGCAGTAATTGCACAAATCCTTATGATCCTTGTCATGGTCCTAGAGAGGGTCATTAGGAATCCATTGGTGTAGTCAGAGAAATTTCAATGTCTGAGATATGTGAGGCACCATTTTTTATATCAAGTTCAGTATTTTCAATTTTTTTCACTCTGTGGAGATAATGAGATTTTTGAAAGTCTGACCTAAAAGTCTCTGCTGAAAATATGAACCTGTTTGGAGATAGCAAAGAGGTTTTATTTCAGAAGATTCAAAGCCACCTGGAGCCCGGGTGGAGGTGGTTGTGAAGATAGAAGGGATTTCCTGAATTTGACTGTCTCCTCCCTTAGAACAGATTTTGCACAGACTTTTATCCAGTAATTTGAATGGATTTGCATAAGTGTAAAGACTACTGGAATAAACTTTTATATATAACAGTCCTAAGACAGAATTTAGTCACTCATAGTCTTCATTCAGACCCACTCCAGGAGGGAAAACACCAGTGAATTTAGGGACTGTGGAAATGAATCTTTAGGTGTTATGTTGTCTTCTCTCTCTTTAGGAGGTGCCACTTTTATTTTTCCAAATACATCAGTTTATCCAGAAGCAACACAAAGAATTACAACCAGGCCAGGTAAGAACAATGAGCACCTTTTTAATGCTGTGAACTCACTCATTTCATCTCTTGAAGCATTTCAGTCTTTTCTCCTTCAACTCTCTTTTCAGAAATATTGGGCTGCATTTTGAATACACACACACATACAATATACATATATTATATATATTTGTAGATGTAGTAGTGTAGATGAGATTATTAAATAGAGCGGTTTAATGATTTTGTTTCTTCCACATATCTCTTTTAAGCAATTTTATTTACTGTCTAGAGCACCTGAGAATCAGAAGATCTGAGCTCTATTCACTGTTGCATTGTCCCAGCACAGTCACTTGTCAATGTGTTTCTGTCAGTCAAGTGAGACAAAAATTCCCTCTTTTATAGAGCTATTTGAAGTATATTGTGGAAAAACACTAAAAATGCAGGATGCATGTTTTTCCTGCTACCTACTTTTTATTTCTGTTCGAGGCAAACAAAACCCACAACATCTGACTGTGAGTTTAAGAGACTTAAATAAGTAAAATCAAAACATAAGAAAGTTCTTATTGCTCAGAAGTTTGAAGCCCATTAAAGTATTGTGGATGTGCTGGTTTGTGAAAGGCTAATGGGAATAATTAAAGAAGGTGAGGATATGGCTAGGCAGCTAAAATTTTTTTTATATCACCCTTCACCACAAAACATGTTGGAAAAATGCCTAATCTGGACATTGGCTTTTCCAATAATGAGTGTAGAGCACTATGAGACATCAAGAGGAGTTGCAGCAAAATATTAAATGTAAAAGAAATCCATTGCTGAGCCAGAGATATAAATCCAAGTGTTCTGAAGGGACCTGCACTTGAATTGACCAAGCTTTCGTGAGAAGACAAATTTTTCTATTAAAAGCTGGGGGTTTTGGATAGAAAATATCTTCTCTGTCTCTAGGGTATAACCAAGGACAGTACATACAATTATCTATTTTATAAACACTTATATATCTCTATGTGTGCATGTCTGTAGATTTGTTAATTGATAATTTTAAAATATAGATAAGGAAACAACTACCAGGTCATCAGGAGATTAAATCCACCTTGCTCAGATTCCTGGAAAACAGACTCTTCTGCTACATTTCATTAGCTAGAGTAGTGAATAAAAAGAAGAGTGCTGATCCAAAGCATACATTCGGAATTTGGCCTTTGCCAAAGTGCCCCAAAATATTTGCAATAGAAGGCAAACCATCATATAAGAAACAAATCAAGAACTGGTTAATTAACCTGTCACCAAGACTAAATAATACACATCTTAAGTTACGGATGTTTAGTTATTAATAATTGGAAAAAGGACATGATAAAGGGCCTGGAGTGACAGGAAAAGGAGGAATGGCTTCAAACTGACAGAGAGAAGAGTTAGATGGGATATTGGGAAGGAATTGTTGGCTGTGAGAGTGGGGAGGCCCTGGCACAGGTTGCCCAGAGAAGCTGTGGCTGCTCCATCCCTGGAAGTGTCCAAAGCCAGGCTGGATGAGGCTTGGAGCCACCTGGGATAGTGGAAGGTGTCCCTGCCCGTGGCAGGGGGTTGGAATGAGATGATATTTAAGGTCCCTTCCAACACAAACCATTCCATGATTTTGTCATTACATAAAACTAGAGATTCCTCTAAAGGATCCCTGTACAGGCACCCAGGAAACTTAATAGAGAAGAACAACTTGGCAATGTATAAAGAGCTGAAAACACAAGTTGATAAATGCACTACAAGACACAAGTTTTTTGCATATCTTACTGATTTCTAATTAGCCCTCTTCACTCATGAAAGAACAAGTTAACATTGTCATCTTTATTTATGGCACAGTGACAGACACTGCTCCAGTTGTTGGCCAAAGTGAAAAAAGTGAACAAATAAAGAAACACGGTGGAGAATCATGTGGGAAATGTGACTTTGCCATGAACTAAACCAGCAGTGTGTCCTTGCATGGGAAGTTGGGTGAATCATCCCTTATCAAAAAGGCCTTTTGCAAAATTAGAGGGAAAAAGCCATGGGAATATGGAAAATCTTTCAAGCGTGTTGAAAGATATAAACATTTGTAATTGTTCAAATCAAGGCCTGGAGCTGAGGAAACATGATATAATTATCAAAATAAAGAGTGTCACAGAGTACCTGCTTAGTGTCAGTATTAGAAAGAATATTCCCCCAAAAATGTAGGCATTTTCATGAAACATTGAAGCAGACTGTGACCCTCATGGGTACAGGTTACAGGAGCACCCAGGATTTTGATTGGCATGAATATGGACTAGAAGACAAAGCACAGCTATGGAAACAATTCCCAACCACACAATGTAAATCCAGATGCCCAAAACTCTCAGGAGTTCCCAAGGGAAATGAACATGTAACATAAGACCAGAGGGACCTGGGTGTCCTGCAGGAAATAGCAATGCCAGTTGAGAGAATTTCAGGCAAAGGCTGGAATGAGAGTATTTTATGGGATATTTCCACTGGACTTGAACAAAAACTCGACTTTTATCCCACAAGAAGTTCTATGATTTCAAGTATTGTTTCGTCCTGATTTGTGGTGGAAAAGTAAAAGACAATTTTTTTCTGAAGGAAGAGGTTCTAAACCACTTATCAGACACAGGGAGCTCCTTCATTTCAGCATTTTTATCTAAACCACGTTTAAAATGACACTTATGAAACAAAATGCTTTGTCTCAACATCTTTCTGTGTTTACACAGTTACTTGTGGGAATTGCAGTTTGGATATAGGGTTTTTCTGTTCTTCTGTGCAGACCAATGGATCCTAACTAAACATTTTCTATAAAAAAAAACTATCCTGTGATTTTGGAAGTACTATATTATTTTCTCTTTAGCAAGTGAAAATGGACAGACATTTTCAAAGTCAGAATTTTTATTCAGAATGAAGGAAGTTTTTTGCAGAAATTCAGTTTTCTTAAACTATTTTTTTGGCTTATTCTTTTAGTTAAATGTCACATTTTAACTGGACTGCAAAGAAGCTTTTCCATAACAAAGCCCCGTTCATGTGAGAGCAATAGCAGACCCTGGGGACAGTCACTTGATGACATGAAAAAGGTCAAAAATGAGGAGGGGGGAATAAGTAATGTCCAGTGGGAATTAGCCAAATTCTGGGCTGCAATTCTGGAGAAACTAATTAAGCATTGCCATTGTTAAGGCACTACAATAGAAAATGGGAAATGAGCAGGGCTTGTCATGAACTGCAGTGACAAAAGAGAATTTCTTCAGTCACCTTTACAACAGAAAAATAAATACAATGAGCCTGTTGGGAGCTCAGTGAGACCTGATAGGGGTTTGGCTACATGTCTCACCAAACAGGAGCATTCCCAGCAAAGATCTGTCCCAGATAAGGACATGTTGTACTAATATCTCATGGACAAGGACAGATCTACTTATCTGGAATAGCAACGTGTTTATCACTGCACTAAGAATAAAACTGGAATTTTGCACTATTTCAAGAAAGGCTGATAAGTGGAATTTTCTTTTCATGGAGAGGGCGTAGTCAAAAAATCATCTTGTGGTGTGTTGAGTTAAAAGGCAAAGCATTTTTCATAGAGGACTAAATTTGTACCAAAAATATTTCAAGGCTGCAAGTGCCACCAAATACACATGGTATCACACAGTGCTCTCAGGGTACAGGGGTCTAAAAATTTGGAGATCCAAAAATAGGAGAGAGGGAGAGGGAGAGGGAGCACTTGTACAATTCATGTTAGTTCTGAAAGACAAGGCTGTGGAATAGTTCCCAAGAAATCATGGATACAAGATCACTACTTTTGAAAATGCAATACGAAGGTAAATTGCATCTCTCAGCAAAACCAAGGTTTTTGCAGTGTAAGATTCAGGGAGATGACAGTGCTGGCTCTTTTAGCCAAACAGACCAAATAAATTAAAGGCATTTTGCTTGGGAATTTCGCATTACACTGTATTTCCATTCAATACTTCTGCTCATAGTGCCTGGAAACAGGCAGATACATCAGCCTTGCACAGAGCCAGTCTGTGACTGTTCCTTTACCTCCTAACTGGTTTAATTTTCAAACATAAATTCTGAAATAAAGCATAAGTAGTGTTAAGAATCAAGACAACCACATCAATTTAGTTCCAGCAGGTACTGCTGCCTTCTTGAGATCCTGGGCAGGCTACAGAAGTCTGATTTTGGCAGTAATTTTATCCAATGTGTTAAAGTCAGCCATAGAAAATCACAGGAAACTGCCAAAGATTTCAAAGGGTAGAGCAAACATTTCAATTTACTGCATCTGCTTTATGAAGAAAGCTCTTATGGTTTAGTTTCTTCATTTTTTTATATGCTAAAACATTTAAATAAAATAGAAGTAATGAGCAAATGAAAGAAAGGGAAATGAAAGGAAGTTAAGGAGCTTGTGCCAAGAAGCAGAAAGGAATAAAGTCCATCTTCTTAAAAGAAAATACTGTTAGATCCTGAAATTGGGAGGGAGTGGTACCCAGTTTATGTCTGACCTGTTGAGGGAATTTTCCTGCAGGACTCTAGCACAGATTATTCGTGGTGTCAGTGTCTGTCATTCCCTGGTGTCCTGGGCTCAGGAAGGGGATTAAAAGGAGTAGTGTGAGGCTTTGGAAGTGGTGAACTCTGTATACTCTCTAAATATTATTTATACCAGCTATTTCAGTGCAGTTTGGACATCTATCAGGCGCCTTTAAAAAGTAATGTGGTACTGTTATTTTCAGAGACAATAAAGATGATGAAGCTTTTAACAAGGAGTATTTTCCCTAACTCAGTAATTTTTCAAATCCAGAGTCCCCTAAAAACATGCCCTTTATAGACATAAGCACTTTATGCCACATCTGCATTAATAGGTGTCTTTTTCCTTCACAGATTTGCCTTATGAGCAAGCCAGGAGATCAGCATGGACGAGTCACACCCACCCCAGCCCTCAGTCAAAAGGTAAAAGCATCTGCACATCCTGTGCAACCTGGATTAGACTCCAAAGGGGACTGATAGGAGTTACCTCAGCACTCAGCTCTGAGGGTTTTTAACTGTGCATTGGGTGGAAAGCTTGTTACCTGTGTATGGGCAACAGTGGGTGGTGTCACTGGGCAGTCCCTTGAACTCATTCATTCCATCACCAGATAGTCTTATAAATCCAAATCCTTTGCAGTCCCTCACGGAGTGATGAGCAGCAGGAGTTCCAGGCCTGTGATCTCTCATAGGTTTGGTGACCAGCTTCCTAACTGGAAAAATAACCACCTGAGTTTTTCCATTTTCAGCTACTCAACCATCGTCCTCGACAGTTCCCAAAACAGAAGACCAGCGTCCTCAGTTAGGTGGGTGTCATTTTGTCTGGGCTGTGCCTGGGTGTGGTGGGCTTTGTGGAACGTGGTGACAAGGACACCTCTCACCTACCAAGCAGAAGCAGATTGCACCCTCTGGTTCAGAGCACTAATGAGATCTCCAGCTGGTGCCCACTAAACCCCCAGATGTGTGTGAGTTGGCTCTACAGCTGGATCTGAGCCAAAGGTTCTCTTGGCCACTGAAAATTGCTTTTAGTGACGTTTAATGGCACTGATGACCTTTCAAAGTGAAAAATGCTGTTAAAAAAGGTACAGTTTAGTATGAAGGTAAAAGGTAAGGATGTCAAAAGACCGTATATTCCCCAGTAGTTGAAATGCCAGCAGCTGGAAAATGTTCCTGAGCAAAGAAATGAAAATAAATTACAACGTGCAGAAACCAATTTGAATTTGGCTCCTGAAGTACAAATGGAATATTAGAGGGATTCTCAGATTATTGAGAAACGGAGGAGAAAATAGAAGTTTATGAGTTTGTAGACTCATGGTTCTGCAAAATGGATGCCTTTTGTATTTTTAAAGCAGCAAATCCATGGGGTAGGACCTAATCCCTTAGTGTGGATACAACTGTGTTTTGCACAGGTAGCTGGAAAGCTCTACAGAGATTTTGAGTCAGTTATGGCTTTTGTTAACAGCAAAAGGTTAGAAGGAGGAAATAAAAGAGATTTAGAGGATATTCTTAGCTCAGGAGATTCTGAGCCAGTTTTTATCACATGGATTTTAAATCATTATTCTGCTTTTTGTTATAGCTAAGTAAGTCTCTGCTCATGGCTACATCTCATTAACTTAAACACACACGGCCTGGGAAGGATTACACTGATTTTTGCCCCAACAGTGTTTTATCTCATGTGGCCATCCAACCACGAGAATCTTTGTAGAAATATACTCATGATTTATGTAAGTCCTGAGCACCATTAACTAGCTGTGTGTGTGTGAGCTGCACGTATTATTTAAGCATATAAGGAATGTAACCTGATTATCTTCCTGGCTCTAAAACCAGTGGCCATTTGAGAGCAGCCATCCAAAGCCAAGGCAGCCCAGGGACAGGGATGTCAGTGAGGGACTCCAGGCTTTTGTGCTGCTGTCACAACTTTCCCTTTTTCCTATCATACTTTAGGCCAAACTAAACTTCCATTTCCAGAGGGAATTCCTTGAGGAAAATATTGAGGTGATATGGGCATAGTGTGGCTGACACAGGCTCTTCTGAAAAACGCAGTTGCAAGGTTAATACATGGAATCCCACACTGGACTCCAGTGATGAAGAATTACAGGATCACAGGAGGATTTAGGTTGGAAAAGACCCCCAAAACCGTGGAGTCCAAGCTGTGCCCCATCCCCCCCTTGCCCCCCAGCCCAGAGCACTGAGTGCCACGGCCAGTCCTTCCTTGGACACCCCCAGGGATGGGCACTGCAACCCTCCCTGGGCAGCCCCTGCCAAGGCCTCACCCCCCTTCCAGTGAAGAATTGCTTCCAGTTGACCCAGCCACATTTCCAGGGGCCAGCCATGCACTCTCAGCCCTCTTCTGGAGGCTCTTTTGGGACAGAAAGTGTTGACAGTGACATGAGGGGAAATGAATGTGGCCTCACGAGAAAAGAAGCTTCTGTCCTTTGTGGAGGTGGCTCTCATTGCCTGCCCGTGGCTGTAGGCCCTGCCATCCTGAATATGTACTTGTGCTCACTAATACAGTACAAAAGGCAAATGTGTATCTCTGTACACCAAGTGTGAAAGGAAAACATGCAAATATTGCAGTGCAGAGAGAGAAATTGCTTCAGTGTTCGACCTGCTGTCCTGTCAGCCAGAATACACTGTCCCCTGCAAGAGTAAAAAATAAACTCTTTGACGTAACTTTTGCATGATTTTGTATCTTTCTTTCACAATTTTGTAGATCCGTATCAGATTCTTGGACCAACTAGCAGCCGACTTGCAAATCCAGGTGAGAAGGGATTTTGCTGGTTTAGGAGGAATTCTCTGCATTGTTGGTGACCCCATTTGACTTTAAAACCAGACCTGGAAGATGATGTGACTGACTTTACCACTCTCCAGTGTGACTCAGTGGGAGCTGATGATACCCAGTGTGCTGCACAATGAGGTTTCTAAATTGCATAAGGGTGGGACTGAGGTCACAGGTTAAGACACAGAAACTCATGTACCTTAACTTGGGGGTCTGCAAATCAGCTGGGAGTCTGATTTTCTATGATATTCATTGGAGAAGCAGTTAATAGAGCTCTCTGTGGAGAGCTATCCAAATCATCCTGGAGAAGGTGGTTCCATTCAGTCAGTCAAGTACCTCATTACAGGTATTTGAACTCCTCATACAAACAGGAATCACGGAACCATTAAGATTGGAAAAGACCTCCAAAATCATTGATTCCAGCCTTTGAAGCTGGAGTTCGCTTCAGTTGCCTAAACATCAGGGTTTTATTAAGATATCCCATCTGGTCTCCAGTTACCCCTCCAGAAGGGTACGAGTCTCTTACCAATCTGCATCATATGTGTCCCAGATTCTGGTAATCCATAACACAGTCCCATCCTGGCCTTGACAAACACAAAATTGTGGAATGAATAACCCAAGCCAGCAGAAATGTATAGGAAAAAAAAACCAGGAAAGCATAATCTATTTGCAAAGAACAAGAGGGTTAAATACTTCAAAAATGTTCCCCCACTTTAGGACAGGAATGGGGTGCATTGTGTTCAAACAGGAATCACGGAACCATTAAGATTGGTGGAAAAGACATCTAAGATCATCAAGTCCAATGTTTGACCATAATGTTTGCACTAAAAACAAGGGACTTTCTGGGTAAATTATTAATTCTGATTGGGAATTGTGCAGATTGTCCTATTGCTGCTCTGAGTCCACAGGACACGCTGTGGCTGTACAGCACCATAATCCACAATGGATTGACTCTATATGTTCCACTTCCTATTTCCCTTGTTTGAACAGTCACAGGGCACGAAATTTCTCAGTCCACATTCTCCTCAGCCCCCAGTGACTGTGTTCCTTCCTACAACAATTGTACCGCTTTTCAAGGCCTCAAATTGCCAAAATACTGACCCATTTCCTTTCACTTTATCCCAAGTGACATCAACACAGTTCTAGATTAGCTGACTTTCTAAACAGTTTTGTGTGGCAGAGGAAAGTAATTAAGTAAGTGTTAAAATTAGAATTTTCCAAATGGCCAGAGGTGGTAAGTTTGAGGACACTGATCTTAACTGGAAATGGGGGCCTACATCCCTTTAATTTGTTCATAAATCATGGCTTTTTCGGCTTTATCAAGTGTTCATTTGGTAGATTTCATTACTGTGGATGACACTAACATGGTCTGGATTGGGATGCTTTTTGAACGTTTGGATATGGAATTCCTACATGCCACCATTCCCGTGCTTTAACATGTTTTGTGTGTTTATAAATCAGTGGAATTACTCTCTCATTAAAAGGAAATTGACAGCAACCATTTATTTTCATAGGCCTATATATTACATTTGGAAGGCAAGTGTTTATGTTAGAACATATGTTGGATTGCTTATTCAAAAATTTGTGTTTTGTCCAGTGCTGAACTGTTTATTGATTTTTCAAAGGCTAATCCTCTTGTTATGTTTCATGTATTCAAACTTGCATGCCTTGCTCATACCATGGATTCTTCTGTTTGTTTGTTTATTTAACGCATGTTAATGCAGCAGAAGAAATTCATTAAGGACAGTTTGGATAAATATAATTTCAATTAATATGGGTTTCAGTTGCAATGAAGTATAAACTGCTAATGGATTTCAGATGCTACTCTTGCTTGATATTGTAATCACTACTATAAACTTGCTAAAGAAAAGCTTGTTTATTGTACCCACAGAGCTGGTCTGGGGAAAAAAAAAAAAAAGAAAACACTGCATTCCATCAGGAATGTATTTAGAAATTAGCACATACAGGCTGGTTGGTAAATTCTGCTGACACTGTGCTTGTGAAACAGATTGCCTTGCAAGCTGCTTTGGCCTATTTTGCATCATTTTGGTGCTGCTTTATTAAGAAATGCTAAGCTTTTAACATGAGTATCAGTGGCAAGGCCCTTTGAAACCTGCTTTCAGTTGTCTAAAATGGTCAAATTTTGTTGCTGTGACTCACTTTTGCAAAGTTCACAGCTGACTAATTATTTTCTTTTCGAGATTAAATTGGCAGAGTGTGAGAAAAATGCGACAGCAACATTCGAAGCCTTAATTTAAAATAATCATTTAAGCTCGTTTGGAGCAGAATGATGACAAGAATGTATTTTATGGACCTTTTCACTGGTCTTGCAAGTGTTTTGCCCTCTGGTTATATGCAGTGCAACAGCAAGCTAATAGGTTTCCTTTCTGCATTTCCCCAAATGCTGCAAAAGAATGATATGGTTTGGCACAAGCCCAGGACTCTCTAAACTTCTCCATTTTGTGTAGGTTTATTCCATAGCAGGGAACATTTAGTTGCAACACAATGCTGTGAGAACAAGCGAAATGTTACACAAGTGAAAGCTGTTTGTCCTGAACTTTAGAGATTAGTTTCCTAAATGAGCACTGGATTATTTCCCCATCCATTGTCTGCGCTGAATGACATTAGGTAACAATTAAATCTCCATGTCATGGCACTCTGCCACTCACATGAGGGAAAACATGGCACGTTACAATTATCTCTGCTCTTTAGGATTTCATGAGACAGTCCTGGGAGAAGGGGGAATGGTTCAGAGTAAGAGTTAGGAGCCAACATTGCGACATTTCCTAATGGGGTCCTTTGTGAGAGCCTGAAGTATTGATGTCTTGATGTTATTAGTCACCAACTCTGACATTTCTGCTTTGTTTCCCCGCGCAGGGAGTGGGCAAATCCAGCTCTGGCAGTTCCTGCTGGAGCTCCTCTCGGACAGCTCCAACTCCAACTGCATCACCTGGGAGGGCACCAACGGGGAGTTCAAGATGACAGACCCTGACGAAGTCGCCCGGCGCTGGGGGGAGAGGAAAAGCAAACCCAACATGAACTATGACAAACTCAGCCGCGCGCTCCGCTACTACTACGACAAAAATATCATGACTAAGGTCCATGGCAAGCGCTATGCCTACAAATTCGACTTCCACGGGATTGCTCAGGCTCTCCAGCCTCACCCCCCCGAGTCGTCCATGTACAAATACCCGTCAGACCTCCCCTACATGAGCTCGTACCACGCACACCCTCAGAAGATGAACTTTGTAGCTCCCCACCCCCCTGCTTTGCCCGTAACATCGTCGAGCTTTTTCGCCGCCCCAACTCCCTACTGGAATTCACCAACTGGAGGAATCTACCCCAACACCAGGCTGCCAGCTGCTCATATGCCTTCTCACCTTGGCACCTACTACTAATTGGTGGGGGGAAAGGAACACCAGAAAAAAGCAAAGACACTTCTCACAGGGATGAATCCCTGATGGATCGCAATGAACTCTGGGGGAGTACGTGGATTAAAAGTGCCTGAAGAGACAAGGG
Source organism: Calyptomena viridis (assembly GCA_013390005.1). Lineage (NCBI taxonomy): Eukaryota > Metazoa > Chordata > Aves > Passeriformes > Eurylaimidae > Calyptomena > Calyptomena viridis. The sequence continues at coordinate 124,636 of WEIV01000946.1, read as the reverse complement.
AAGGTTTTGGCTGGGAAAAAAACAAAACAAAACAAAACACATTGAAAATAGATGTCAAAAAGACTCTTTGTAGTAGGGATTTAAAGGAAATATCCAAGAAGTATTAAGATACTAAAATGTAATGTATATGGGCATCGACTCTGTGGACCAAACAACAATAGACTGTTTTAGGTAAAAGCATGAAAAGATAAGGAAAACCTATGGAAGCCGGTGGTCTTAAAAAGTTGATAAGCTTATGTGTAAAGTTTGATATCTTGCTAGTGCAAAACTGGGACTATACTACAGCAATATAAGGATAAGTCTATAGTGATCTAACATACAATATATGGATCATTACAAAAGAGGGGGGGAAAAAAAGGAAAAAACACAACCTATCTGTATTTAAAAATAGAAACATATCAACAGAAGAGACTGGTTAGTGTGGAAGCTGATTTGGAATATAACAGCATTGTTTTAGTTAAAATCAGATGAGTTCCATTCATCGGAGGGAATCAGCTACTCAAACTGTGAAGACAAACCAAACTTTAAGATTCCTTGACAGTATTACAGGAACCCTGAGCCAAATATTGGAAATGAGAATGTGCTGAAGGGCAAGTGTATGATTGTAGATCAGAGGCCTGCACCTGGCAGAGGAAGCAGGAGGGAGAAAGAGGAGGACAAAGGCGGTGAGAATGGGAGAAAGGAAACTTCTTTAGCAGCAGAGACTGAAAAGACTGAAAACTTAGTAGTGTTGGGACTATGAAGAAACACTTGTTTGGACTTGTAAAACATTGCTCAGTATTATACCATTCCCAGTATTTCAGAAGGAACAGACTTGATTTTCTATTAATAAAAAAAAGGTGGAAAAAGGGAAAAGCAGAAGAATTCAGAAATCAGAATATGCATCTCTTTTTTTTTTAAAAAAAAAAAAAGTAAAACTGGAATTGTGTCTGATATTTAAAAGTTACCGGTTAGAACCTCATCATTATCAAGGGAGTTTGTTTTCTGTTGGTTAAGGCAAGAGACAACCCCTGACTGCCAAGATCAGAAATCATCTGAGTATTTTTGTTAGGCGGGCGCCAGTTTTTCTTATCGAGTCGCGAACGCTGTGCGTTTGTCAGAGTGAAGTATACAAGTCAATGTTATTTTTTTTTCCTTTTTATATAATTATTATATAACTTATGCATTTATACACTACGAGTTGATCTCGGCCAACCAAAGACACACACACACACAAAAAAAAAGGGACAATCAAAAACTATTGTGGCCTTGAATTTTAACTCTGTATGCTTAATGTTTACATTATGAACATATTAGTACTTAGAATGCAGAATGTATGTAATAAAAATAAGCTTGGCCTAGCATGGCAATTCAGATTGACACTGTAGTTTGCATTTGTATTTGCATTTTTAATGCCTGACACCCGTATCAGATCTGCTGCTCACAATGTTCAAATAATCCGGGCATTTGGGTTTGTGAAAATCATGAAAATGTAGGACCAAAGAGCCAAAGTTCAAAGTGGGCACGTGCTGTGTGTCTTCTTTTCCAGGCAGTTCTGCTAGAACACTTGCAGTCCTTTAACAGTGCCTTGCCATTCCTGTCCTGAGCTCCGTTTGCCCAGAGATCCAACCCTTCCCAATTCTTTGGGAGCTCCATGGCCAAGATTGGAAATGAAGTCTCAGAGCAGGAATATTGATCCTCAGAAATTATCTGTTGTTGGCATCAAGTTACTGTCTAAAATCTCAGCCTGAGATGTCTCTTCCTACCAAATCATATGTTGAATTACCGTGTCCCCTTCCTCTTAATACAGTCTGTATCATTATTAGTAAATAAAGTGAATAGGGAATATTTTCCAGTATTCCTCACTTTAGAATGGAGTGTGTATGGTGGCTTGGTAATTTGTCATTGCAGTCTATCCTGACTGTTGCAAAGGCTTAAAAGATTTACTCTTCGGGCTTTAGAGGCTTCCCACACTGTACCCTGGGCCCCACAACTACATCTGATGCCCCAAAATTCTCATAATTACAAGAAAATGGCATGACTCCATCTTTTTACAACACCATCTGAAGGACTGGAAAATCAACTCTGATATTTATGAGTGGCTCTCCACAGCCAGCAGTTTTTACTGCAGAGATCCCAGACAACCTCTGTATCCCTCCTTTTTGCTGCTCTTTTCTCTCTTTTTTTTCAGACAAAATGGATGTGGTTTCAGGTTTTGTAGCACATGTTCTGCATACCCATTTTTGGGGAGCACTGTGCAGTGGGAGCCAACTTGCCAGGGTCCCACATAGTGGGTGTCTTGATGGCAGTTTATAAGCACAGGGTTATATTACTGATGTGTTGGCAAATAAACACTGAAAGTGTGTATCTCTTAGAAAAATAATAGAAATGAACACTTGGAAAAGGCTACTCACTATTTTAGAAAGTTATGGCAGGCACACCTACATGTTGATTATACAGATAAATAATTTGCTTTTCAGTGGAAATACATCTACAAAGGCTCACTATCTGCTTCGTGTGTACTTCCAACTCCAAACTCAAAATGGTAAGTGTATTTTTGAACCAGCTTTTAGTTAAACACTTAAAAATACAGATAGAACAACTGTCTTTGTTGAGATTGGCAAGGACATGACCAGAGGCCTCCGAAGCATCCCCAGTGCTCACAGGATTTCCAGATTGAGTTGCCTGGCTCCCATCCTGTGCAATGGGAACAACATCCTGACATTGAAAGGGTCCAAATCCTGGGACAGGGATGGAGTCACAGCATGGGGCCTGATGGAGTCCCCTCATGGAGAAGAGGACAATCCTCCAGCAGGACCTGGGAGGCTCACTGGAGAACCAGCCCAGGACAGTCATAGAGCTACACCTTCCTCCAGGACCAGCTCACGGCTTTCCAGGAGCCTTGGAAAACCTGGATATCGCAGCACCAAGGATGAAAAGGAGAATGAAGGATGGAGAGACCCCACTGCTGCTCTACTGGGACTACTGTCAGGGCCTCCCTGCACTGGGCAGGGACCAGCCCAGTGCTCCAGGGCACTGGCAGAGCCAACAGAGGCAGTGGATCCATGGCAGTGCCTCTGCTCTCACTGCCTGCTGCCCAATCTGGTCCTGCTACTGAGACGAAGAGCAGAGCAAGGCCAATGTTTTAGGGACTGGTTCCCAGTTCAGACCATGGCAAGGGATGGGCCCAGTAGACCCAAAATGCTCAGAGAAGCTGAGCAGTTCCACATTTATACTATGAGAGACACGAGGCTCAGACCCCAAGAGCTTGGAATGTGCTCTTTGCCATTTAAGCACCTGGATGCACAGAAAACATGGTCTTGATAATCCACATTTGTACAAGTTGATGGTATAAATTTTGTCCTTTATCTGAACTGGATTTCCTTTAAAGTCAGTTGTCAGTCAAGTTATAATACAGACCTTATTACAGTATTTCCCACATCCTGAAGAGTACATTTTGGGTACCTCAAATGCCACATGCCTTTTAAACTGCCCACAGAAACACAGGGATCACCTGTGGTTTTGACTTTATTCTGCAAACTCAGTTCTATCTCAGGCTGCTTCTTACACCAGCTAAGGTCTAATTTTAAAATCAATTTTTAATTATAGCTGCATTACAGAAAGGTAAAAAACAAACAAAAAAAAACAAACAAAAAAAAAAAACACAAAAAAAAAACCCAAAAAAAAAACCCCTCAAAACCCAAAACAAAATCCACCAAAACTCTACCTATATTATATGATCCCATGATCTTTTTCTGTGCCATCTTCTCAAGTTTTGGTCACATGAAAGGAATGGCCCTGAGAATAGTCTGTGATCACCTAAATTGCACCTCATCCCTCCAGAGTTAGTTCAGGACTGAATGTTACCTGCCTCCTGAAGGAATCCTGATGCTACACAAACATTTCATTCCCTGTGTGGTCAGTGGTGGGAGCCTTTGGATATCTTCACAGCAGATCCTGCCTGCCTTGGAGCCTGACTTAAGGAGATTAGGTGTTACCATGGATGCTCCCAGTGGACTGTGGTTATTCCTTGGAACCTTGCAGACCATCAGTTGGACAAACCCTTTCATGAGGGACAGGTAACCCAGTCATGTGGCAACCACACCTGGTGGAATAAACCAGCTCCATTGGGCTTTCTTGGTAAAGGCATTTCTTTTATTCCTTTTCTCCTGACTGGAGCTGTCCCATCCCTCACTGTGTGGGATTGTTGGGAGATTCTTTCCTCATCACAGCTCCTGGAGCTCAGGGAAGGCCACCATGGTGCTACACTGAGGGAGCTGAGACTCCAGCATATGCTTGACCCAGTGTAAGGCCTGCCTTGAGGGAGAGAGACTACTTAGATCAGGGCAATGAGGATATTAGGCCAATTGGAATGTGGAAAATTGTTTTAATATGTAATCATAGAATAATAGAATGGTTTGGGTGGGAAGGAACCTTGAGGTTCCAACCTCCCTGCTGTGAACAGGGACACCTTTCACTAGACCAGGTTACTCAGAGCTGCATCCAACCTGGCCTTGGACACTTCCAGGGACTGAGAGTTCACAATTTCTCTGGGCAATCTGTGTCAGGGCCTCCCCACTGTCACAGAACAGATTTTCTTCCTAATATCCAATCTAACCCTACTCTCTTTCAGTGTGAAGCCATTCCCCCTTGATGTTCCCCCTTGTCCTGTCACTACATGCTCTTCTAAAAAGTCCCTCTCCTCCTTTCTTGCATGGACCCTTCCCATTATTGTTTAAAAGGGCACATATTTTCAAGAAAACTAATAAAACAGGCAGGGTGATTAGGTCAGGAATTGCCCTGAGATGTACTTTTAAATCATCGAAGTGAGGATTTCTCAAAACCAGGGTCAGAAATTTTTTTTGAGTTGTGTACCAGAATATTGGTTTATATCTATTTTATAAAATAATAAGAGGGAGAAAAATTTTCTATGCACAATCCTAGCAGTAGGGAGAAAGTCTGCTTGGGAAATCCCATCCATCCTCTTCACTTTAACAGAACTATTTTCTTTTGTACACTTACTGATGTTTCCTTAACCACCTTCTTTGAAAATGTCTCAACTCCAGGGTGTTTCCACTCATTCCCGTAACACAGAAGCTAATAATTGTCAAAGGATTTTTTTTTTTATTGTTTTCCTGCTATTTCTTTGTATTTTGCAATATCTTCTAATTACACTCCCCATACATTTTACACTCTGGAGTTCCTTGCCTGCCTCAATGTTTACAGCTTCCCAAATATTTGTAGTTTGTTATCACACTCTCTTTGACTGGGATTTTGCCAAGCTTAGACATATTCCACTTCACAAACTTATCCCTCTTCTTCTCTGATAATTCTTAAGGGGCAAGGATTCTTCTTTTTTTTCTTTTTCTCCTTTTTTTTAATTCCTTTTTATCCCTGTTTCTGCACATGGCCAGGCCTGATGTCTCCTTCTGTCTAAATCATTGCTATCTAGGACTTATTACTGGATAATCATGAGCAAAGTTGCCAAGAAAAGTGCCTATACATTTCCAATTTCTTCACAATGAAGGTGTCATTCTTTTCTACTGAAAATTTAAAAGCTGCTCTGCAGAAAATCACAGAATCACAGAAACATCAGGATTGGAAGTGACCTTCAAGCTCATCCAGTCCTACCATCACCCAGCACCACCACAATCACCCCCAAAACATTTCCCTGAGTGCCACATCCAGATGTCAAAATGGATACGGGATTCTTAAAACAGGAACAAGAACTTGGTCTAAACCATTGTCATGGTATTTTTAGGCTTCAAAAGCAGTCCTAAGAGAATATGAAAGGCAAGTTTAAAGTTTTAAGCATGTCTTTTACTCAGTTCTTTCACATATTCTTGCAAAATTATCAGTTTGTGGCACAGTGTGGATGCTTTGGCCACCTGAGATGTGGGGACAGGACTGCCAGGAATGATATAGGGCTTCAAAGAGTGTGTTCCTCTATCCTTCTGGAGAAGAGCTAAAGGGCTTGTGGAGCTCTTCTGTCCCTCTGCAACCACAGTGACCAGTGAAATGGTCAATTTTAGAAATAATGTCCTTTTTCCCTTCTGGGTTGGGGTATGTTCACCTGCATTAATGCAGTCAAAATACAAGACAAAAGGAAAAAAGGGGGAAAGTCAAAACATTTATTTGTTTAATGATTCAAAAAACACTCCATGCTGTCTAGTTCCCAGAAACACTTGTCTGGTACATCAATCTACTTCAGTTTCCTGGGATGAGAATGGCATTCAGATGACCCAGCCATGAGTCGGATCCCGTTGTGCTGGATCTGGTAAATACAGATCATGACTAACAGATGTTGCTTTGAAGTGCTCATATCTTTAAATACACAAGCCTAATAAATGCTGGAAAATTCTGTATTTTCTACCAAAACTAGCTGAACATTTTCCACTTCAGCTCTTTCTTGAAGGAGACAGAATGGAATTTTTTTTTCCTTCTAGCGTGCTCTGAGGATAAATCCAGGAAATGTGTGGAAGGTGGTTGGGCACTGTGATGGCCTCATATCCTGGCACAGATGGACAGTTCATAGCCTGGATCCCAAGGGACTGGAGTGTCTGCTCTTTCCCTGAAAAGCTGCTGGTTACAACTATGGAAAATTTCCAAGTGCCTCTGTATGGTCGTAAGCAAGTTGTAAATCTTCCACCACAAGTTTCCAAGCAAAGGACAGAAAATCAGGACTGAAACAAGTGGCACACAGCCTTTGGAGGAGGGCAGGGCTTGGTTCTCAAAAAGTGTGAAAATAAAGGTTGTTACCTTGTCTGTTCCTGGAAGATTAAAGTGGACGAGGAGGCAGGAGAAGAAATATACAACTAAGGATGTGTGGAAATTATCTGTTGGGCTTGGAAAGGAGAAGGAAAAATAGGAGGAGGCCAAAATCAAGAGGTAAAGAAGAAGAAAAGGAGTTAGGAAGTGCTGTCAGAGAGGTGCCTGCTCCAATACCCAGGGAAACCCAAACAGGTTATTTTCCTGTATAGCCATGAAAATGAAAGATGGATCTGAGGGATGTGGTGAAGGAAACAACAACTGGTCAACAAGAGGTTTGCAGAAAAAGAGATGAAAGTGATAAAAAATAAGATCATCACTCCTAGGGAATTTAGAGGTTCAAAAGAACCAAAAAAAGCCTTTAAAACAAAATAAGGTCAGGTTTAATTCAAAGTACTGAGCCCAAAGGAGTTGCTGGAGAGCAACTGTGACGTGCAATTCAGTAGGAGGAGGCAGGTCAGCACATCTGGCCTAAAACAACAGCTGAGCCAAGGAGACAGCGGAGTTTGTAAATGTTATACTTCATTTCTCTTTCTACACTTACCACTTTAATATATTTTCAGCTAACATTTCATTACAATTTCCACAAACATTTCATGTCACGACTTCATTACAATGCAGACTGAACAGCTGTAAAATAGCCCTGCCAATGCTGGTAATTTGCTCTGGGAGTGTAATATCCAATTCCAATGTGCAAAATGAGCTAACAGGCATTTTTCATTTCTTTAACCACTTACCTCAACAATTACATGTATTGCAATGCTAAATGTATGGTATATAATCAGTCACTCTAGACTGTATAAAAGCATTAGACCATACATCTCTGTTGTTTTGTCATGAGCTGTACAAAGTGCTGGCTTAGCACTCTGCAAATGGCTTTGTTCACTCTTGTTATTTTAATTGTATACCAAAAACCAGCAAAGTTTCGTTCACACAGTGTGTGTCTCCCACTATGTGCCAAATCCAGTATGTTCTGCTTTTCCTTTTCCTACCCAGTGTAGATAAAAGTGACAGGTTTTATCACAGCAGTCTATGAGGTGAGAAACCAGTCACTACTTTAACATATTTGATGTTCCACTGTAACTACTGGAACAGCTCTTGAGCTGAGACATGGTAAGTGCTCCTAATTACTATTGCATTTCTGTTTCCTTACTTTGTCCAAAAGCTGAGGTGTTTGGTTTGTGGCTCAGTCATTTATTTCAAAAAATGTCTGATGGGTTTTTCTTGTAATTAGAACAGAATCATAGAATGGTTGGAAAGAACCTTAAGGATCATCTACTTCCAACCCCGTGCCATGGGCAGGGACACCTTCCACTCTCCCAGGTTGTTCAGAGCTCCATCCATGGCCTTAAAGACTTCCAGGGATGAAGAATCCACAACCTCTCTGGGCAACCTGTTCCAGGGCATCATCACTTTCACAGTAAAGAATTTCTTCCTAATATCTAATCTAAATCTACTCTCAGTTGGAAGCCATTCTCTCTTGTCCTGTCATTCCAGGCCTTTGTAAATAGTCTCTTTCCATCTTTCTTGTTGGATCCCTTCAGGTCCTGGAAGGCCACAATTAGATCACCTAGGGGTGACCTTCTCTTCTCCAGATTCATAAATCCCAATTATCCCAGCCTTTCCTCCCAGCAGAGCTGCTCCATCCCTCTGGTCACCTCGGTTCCTCCTCTGAGCTCCCTCCAACATGTCCATGTCCTTCCTCTCCTGGGACCCCAGAGCTGGAGGCAGCTCTGCAGGTGGGGTCTCAATTATTTCACAGAGAGTCATTGGGGTCTAACATGCATTTTCCCCCTAATTCTGGCACAATGTAAAAGCAGACAAATTGGAAGAGGTAAAGCAGCTGGATTTATCCAGAATACCTGGCAAACTGTAGTCCAACCCTTAATTGATCCCCACCTTGTCAACCAGTGCCACATCCTGAGTGCCACATCCAGTCTTTTCTTGAACACCTTTCAGGATGGAGACTCCACCACCTCCCTGGGCAGCCCATTCTGGTGTTTAACCACCCTTTCCATGAAGAAATTCCTCGTAACATCCAACCTAAATCTCCCCTGGTGCAGCTTGAGACTTATGTCCTCTCATCTTGTTGACAAGATCAGTCACTTCCCAACAGATCAGTCCCTACAGGAAAGGCTGCTCGTGGAGCTGTGGGTGTACAAGGCATCAAGCATTTTTCTTTTCAGCAAGTAAAACAAAAAATCTGTTTAAAAAGTGCAGGAGTTGGTGTGGGAAAGTGTGTGACAGCTGGCTGTGTGTGAGCCAGCAGTGTGTCCAGGGGGGTAACAAGGACAGTGGCATCTTGGCCTGTGTCAAGAATAGTGTGACCAGCAGGACCAGGGCAGTGATTGTCCCTCACTGCTCAGGCCACACCACAAGTGCGGTGTCCAGTGTTGGGCTCCACACTTCAAAAAGGACATTGAGGGGCTGGAGTGTGTCAGAGAAGGGAACAGAGGTGGGGAAGGGGCTGGAAAACATGTCCTGTAAGAAGCAGCTGAGGGAGCTGGGGGGGTTTGTGTGGAGAAGAGGAGGCTCAGGGGGGACCTCATTGCTGTCCCCAAGTCCCTAACAGGAGGGGGCATTGAGGAGGGGTTGGGCTCTGCTCCCATGTCCCAAGGGAAAGGAGGACAGGGAATGGCCTTCAGCTGCCCCAGGGCAGGTTCAGATTGAAGATTAGAAAAAAAATTCCCTGCAAGAGTGTTCAGGCATTGGAATAAGTGTCCCGTTATTAAGGGAGGTGGTGGAGTCCCAGTCTCTGGAAGTGTTCCAGAGGCATCTGCATGTGGCCCTTGGGGACATGGATTAGGGGGGATCCTGGTGGTGCTGGGTGAGGGTGGCACTGGACGAGCTTGAAGGTCTCTCCTAATTTTGATGATTCTGTGAAAGCCACACGTTCCTGGTGTCTGTGTGCCCAGGACAGACCAGGGCTCCTCGGCTGTGCTCCTGCAGAGCAGGGGACAAGGGACCCTGCCAGGCTGGGACCAGACCCACTGCCACGGCCACACTGGCAGCCCCAGAGTTTGGCATGTCTGGGCTGTGGACAGAAGCCTCACAGGCTGCCAGCACAGCCTGTGCCAAGGGACACCAAGGCAAAACCTCCTGCTTTCTCATCCTGCAGGGCCACTGCACATCTCCTGTGGTGAAGGTTCATCTTGGGGTGCAAACCTGTGGATTGGGGCTTTTGCAGGCACCAATCCACCAAGCATCCCTGTGTCCCCCCATCCTGTCCCTGCTCCCTGCAGCTGCAGAGGGAGGGTTTGACACCTCAGGCACAGCTCAGGGCTTCCCTCAGGTGCCAGCAGAAGAGTGTGTGAGTGTTTGTGTGTAGTTTCCATGCCCTTCATGCTCCCTGGTAAAGTCTCCCCATCATGTCGTCATTCCCACACTTGTGCTCTGCAGGGTTTTATCAAGTGGTTTATAAGAGGTGTTTTGAGGGATATGTTTTATGACACAGATTTTATCCAGAATCTCTCCCCTCATCTCTTTCCAGTTTTGTGGCTGGTGAGAGTTGAAGGCACAGGACATTTTAGGACACTCACCTGCTCCTGTTTGAAGGTCTGGGCTGTGCCCCTTTCCCCAGCCTGGATCAGAGAGATCTGTGATGCTGAGCCTGGTCCCTCCTTAGCTGAAGGAGAGACAGAGATGCCTGAGAGTGGGACACGAAGGCAAAATGGGCTGGAAAGGTACTCCAGCCACTGCCTGAGTTTATGCTACTGCTGTAGCTCTCTGCAGGTACAGTTCTTCCTCCTTCTGGAAAGATTCTGCACTTTTCCTGTCCCTCAGCACGTCCCTGTGGTGTGGGGGACAGTGTGCTCACCCCAGGGTCAGTTGTCCCCCAGGCCAGTGTCCCTCAGAACCCACAGCTTAATGTGTCCTTAATATTCTCCTTAAATGTGTCAGCTCATATTTGCTGGTCAAGGCATATTCCTATTTCCCCCAAAAGATGGCACTAGGATTCACCAAAAGTGAACCTGGATATATTTCATCTGTGAGAAATGCCACCAGCTCCCTCCACAGCAGTGTCCAGGTCATAACCAAGGGATGGTCCCTCTGGAGCACCGTCCCCTGGGAAGATCCCAATGGGGTTCGAGGTTTTGGGCAATAACAACAGGGGGAAAAACAAGTTGCCACCTGCTCAGAGTGTGTAGCAGGAGGGGATGTCTTTCCTAGGATGAAAATGTTCCTCCCCTCCCTCCCTTTACACCCCGTGTTTTATTTCTAAGGCAGTAAGAAAAACAAATATGCAATATTGGGATTAATTTCCTTGTACACTGACATTATCTGCTGCAGCAAAATTGATACCATTAGGATTTTTACTCAGAAGTTAATTATTTTTTCATTTGAGCAACACAGCTCATAAACCTATGAATAGAGATTCTGCCTGGTAATTTAGAGCATGTTTTAAAGGGTTCTTTTAATGCAAATGTTTCTACATAATGATAATTATAGAAATATTTCCATGATTAAAAGAATAAAACTAATGAAAGTAACTTCTGGTGAGATTATTTTTCCTTACAATTTCTGTAACATATTGAAGAAAGCTTTTTATCTGTCAGCAAAGCAATCAGTTTTTGCCTGAAAAACAATCCCAATTCCAAGATAATAGACTTTTTGTATTCATTAACATCTTTAATAGAGCTATCACCTGAAGAGCTGGAATTTTGCTTTTCATTAAAGAAAATGATGGGATCATAGCTCTACAAATGAAATGAAGTGAAAGTGTGAAGATGAAGGGTTTCTAAAGACAGCAGAACTTCATGGCTGGAAGTTCTGTCTCAGTACATTTAATAACAAAGGCAGCACCTTGTCAAAGCAACTCACCTGCCTGGGCAGCTCCACAACCTCCAAAGACTATTGGATCCCACAACTGCTCAAGAAAATGGGTTTATTAGCAATAGCAATTTCAGCAGTGACACTTCTTGCAAAAATTTGTTGTGAGAATGTTGACATCTCCTGAAAGATGGATGTCTAATTCACACGTGCTTCCAATTTTTTGAGAGCAAAGGTTAGCAAACAGCCATTCCTACTGCTGGCAGCCAGAAAGGTTCTTTTTTTCCCCTCTATGTGTTACCAAGACTAAGGAGTGATTAAAAACACGAGTGTGAAAGGCAGCTGAAGACTCTACTTAGCCCTGATCTGCAAAGCCCTCGTGGTAGACCTGGGGAAGGTGATGTTCTTGCAATGCAGATATTCTTCTAAGTACATCAGCTTGGAGGTATCTCTTGAGCACATTACTGTCCCTGTCCATTATCCTATTTTAACATGTCCCACTTGTTGCATTGCCCACTCTTTGCTGTGCTTTGCAGGGCACTTTTACCACTTGTTCAGTGACCTACAAATTGCCATTCAGTGTTAGAGCACAAGTGCTAATTAAATAATAAAGTGGTAACACAGACTTGGATGAGAGGACTGCTCCAGGATGGATTCACCTGTAGCCCCTCTGGAGGTCAGGATTCACCCTTAACCCTCTGGAAGGGCAGGATTTACCCTTAACCCTTTGGAAGAGCAGCCTTTTGTAAACTCGGGAGATCTTGGACAAAACAAAGCCAACCCCAAAAAACCCCCAACGAACAGTAAAAATAAAATACTTTACAAAGCAGCCCCTGATGGTGGAAATTCACAGTGTAAAGAGCATATATTTAGGAAGTATTGGAACCAAAGGCACGAGCACGGGGTGCTGTAGGATGTGCTGACACTAGATGGAGCGATGGGTTAGTACGATCCCTCTTCTCCGGAGATCCTGCTCGGAGCACATTTCAGGGGTTTGGCAGGACGGTGCATGTTTGTCATCCTCCTCTCCAGAGGCGCCAGGGCCTGAGGGAGCCGTGTGGTCTCGGGTCAGGACACACAGAGGTGCTCGGCTCTTTGCCAGCCATTCCCACCCCAGTTCCGCTCCTCTGCCGCTCGCTTCCTTTACCGGCATCATTGCCCAGAAACTGCCGAAAAAGTAAAGCTAATTACCAAAATTAATCATCCCCAAAGGACAGGAGCCAAGTGTAGTGCCAAGATAGGTGCTGGGTTGAGCCTAGCTCTGCCACAGGGACTGTTTCCTGCAGTCTGTAAGCGCGAGTCCTGCTGGTGCCGACACCAAGAGGGTTGGCCATGGGTGCAGAATTTGGCATGTGTGTGTCACCATCCCAGGGCATCAGAGCTTCATCTTAAAAGTCTTTTCCAACAGCAACGATTCTGTGATTCTATGATCTCAAGTGCAAGTGCTGAGCTGCCCCTGAGCTGTGGGTGCCTGCTGTGCTGGCTGATGTCAGCGGCAGCAAATGCGATGCAGTGCTTGGAGGAGGCCTTGGCACCTCGAAGGCACAGGGCTTTCATGTGGTTTCTTGGGTGTAACTGAAAGCAGCTTTTGGCCCGGGGGAATGAATATTTTTTGCCTTTGTGTGTGCCCTGTTTTTTGTAGTCATGGTGTGAAATACGTCTTCTGGAGAGCGGTCATTAACAGAGGATATATTTCAGCTGCTTCTGCAGAAATCTGTGTCTAAAATAGTGTGGCCAGAAGGACCAGGGAAATGATTGTCCCTCTGTACTGGCACTGCAGAGGCCTCACGTTGAGAGATGTGTCCAGTTCTGGGCCCCTCAGTGTGAGAGAGACATTGAGGAGTTGGAATGTGTCCAGAGAAGGGAATGGAGCTGGGGAAGGGGCTGGAGCACCAGGAGCTGCTGAGGAAGCTGGGGAAGCTCAGCCTGGAGAAAAGGAGGCTCAGGGGGGACCTTCTGGCTCTCTGCACCTTGCTGACAGGAGGGGGGAGCCAGGTGGGTGTCAGGCTCTGCTGCCAGGGAACAAGGGCCAGGAGGAGAGGGAACGGCCTCAGGCTGGGCCAGGGGAGGCTCAGCTTGGCCAGGAGGAGGAATTTGGGCCTGGAAAGGGGGGGGAGGCCTTGGCAGGGGCTGCCCAGGGAGGGTTGCAGTGCCCATCCCTGGGGGTGGCCAAGGAAGGATGGACGTGGCACTCAGTGCTCTGGGCTGGGGGACAAGGGGGGGATCAAGCACAGCGTGGACTCCCTGGGCTGGGAGATCTCTTCCAACCTTAATAATTCTGGGATTCTCTGATAAGCCATTGAGTATGGTTCTTCAAAGTGTGATTTTTTTCCTCTTCTGAACAGATGATTTTCTTTTCATCAAAACGTGTGCCAGCACCATACTGGGGGTCAGAATGATTTCTGGGAGTATTTCTTTCATGACACCATGGATTAGGCACATGAAATCCTACTACTCTGTGCTGAACTCTGTGGTCTTCAGCCACAAGATTCCTTGGCAGTTTTGGTCACTTCAGCAGTTTTGGTCCCTCTCCCACAACCCCAAGAAATATTCTGAGTGCAATTTAAACCTGTCCTGGTGTTTGATATTTACCTATTTCTTAGACCCTCTTCAGTTATATGCATTAGTGGTCAAAACTGGGACACCATGAGAGAGTCAAATGTGCCTTGAGTTGAGATATTGTGTTATAACTCATGAAGGAGTGAAAAGGGAAAAAAAAAGACATATTACAGTGACTAAGTAAGTCTTTCAGCACAATCCATCATAACTGGTGTCCTTAAACATCTCCTTCTATGGTGATCCCAATGTAAACCTGAGCTTTAGCTTCCCAGAAAAGTTTCTTTTAGCATGCAAAAGTGGTTTTCAAAGCTTGAGCTTTTAAAGCCTATGGAAAAATAAGCATTGGAATTATATAGGAAAATAATAACCTTGGGAAGGCAAAGAGGGATGAGATAATGATCACGATGAAATGGTTGTGAGCGTGATTTCACCATCAGGAATGCTGCAGTTGGAATCTGAGATTTTTTATCTTTCATCCAGAGGGACAAAGCCTAAACAATTGGGTCAGGAATATTGTTTACGAAAAAACAAGACAAGTTTAGTTTGTTATCTCTCCTAGATTCATTTTTGAAGTCAGCAAGGACCACTTGCTTATCTTGCCTGACCTCCTTCAGTAGCACAAGCCCCAAGTGTTTCACCCAGGTTCTTAATTTTTCATTAATATCCCAAGAGAACTACAGGAATTCTGCCACTTTCATTACTTTTAACACAAAGGTGTGTTTCTTCCAAACTTGCAGCCACTACCGTGTTTGTTGCTCTTTAGTTCCTTTATCTGTTTACTGTCAATAGCAAATATTATGTTCTCCCCTGTAAAAGTGCCCACACGTCAGTGAGGGAATAAGAAACAATCCCACATCCCTGAGGTGACTCACACACCTCGTGGATACTGAATCACCATTGAGATGAGGTGAACATGTGGTGTGCAAAGCAGAGGCTGGAACATTTTCAGCCAAAACATTCAGAAAATACTGGTACACAGTAAGGAATTCATGGAAGGGGAAGAGGAGCAGCTTGTGAATGATTATTTGTAACCCAAAGGACTATAACATTTCCCAAACGCTTCTGGCTGTCACTCCCATTAGAGAAAATTCATTTTTTATGACTCCAAAACTAGAGAGAAATATAGGAATTTCAGCAGTCCACACTTTAAGTTTGGGCATTATAGGGATAAATGTTATTGACTAACTATCCAGTGGCATTCTATAACACCCCATACACCACCCAAAATGCCCTTTATGGACTGAAAATCAGACTCTGTTGTCCCTGCCATCCTCAGGACCACTGGAATCAGTGGCATCAGCTCTACATAAGAGGCTTTTGAGCTGTGATAGAGCTTGTCCTTCACTGCTTTCACCCACATCCAGGTTGAGGAGGAACAAGGATGATGCTCAGTAGCTCTCACACCCATCCCATGGAAGATCATCATGGACCCAAGCAAAGCCATGGTGCTGGCCTGTGGACTTGGTGGCAGTGCCATGCTGGGACAACCACTGGCTTCCCAGCAGCACTGGGCACAGGCAAAGCTCATCTGTGGTGGTCCAACACAATGTAGGTGTCCTGCAAGACTGGAAACTCCATTCTTGAGTGCCCTGGCCAAGGCTTTACTGGAAGTACAATGAAATTGTTGGAACTGAGTCACAGATCCCAGCACACATTGGATGCTTTTGTAGGTTAAAAGTAAAACCCATCTAAGAGGCTTTTTTCCCCCCTTGTATGAAGGTAATTTGTGCTGATTATTTTGTTCAGAGTTGGGTCCATGACGTTTTGTTGTTGCTTGAACTGAGGAGTTCATGTTTTAAACACTGTTCCAGAGCTGTACCCAATTGTGTCCAGGTTAATAGATGAGCTTTTGTCAAGGCCATTGTGCAAACACACTTCCACAAGACATTATTGTCGGGACACATGGGCAAATATTTGCCTAAAGAGTGTAATTGAGTATTGTTCAAGAGCTGCCACCTGCCCCTTGGCTTTCTGGCACTCTCATAGAAGGGACTGTGTTTCACAGCAGAGCCTTCAGCCAACATTTCCACGGGAGCCAACTCTTGACCAATAATTGAGTAAACATTCAGCTTGCTGCCTATTATTTTATTTTTTTTTTTATAATAATAGAGGAAGTGCTACAAAAAAAAGGAGTAAAAGCAACGAGCCTTGTGCTATGGGGAAATGATACTCATGGAGAATGGTGGTCTGAGAGAATTACACAATCAATAAGGTTGGAAAAGACCTCCAAGGCCATCAAGTCCAAGCTGTGCTCAATCCCCACCTCGTCCCCCAGCCCAGAGCACTGAATGCCATGGCCAGTCCTTCCTTGGACACTTCCAGGGATGGGGATGTAAGGGACACGCTGGAGTGGTCATGGATGAGACCATCAGCAGCACAAAGGACAAGCTCATCTGTCTTGTACAGTTCACTGCCAGCTGAAGGCATGAGAAGTGGTGACAGTCATGATGCCAGGGGTGGAAGGACAAAAGGGGACTGTGCAGCTGTCCTGTAAAATGTGGTGTGTGACATGCCAGGGGGTTGAGCAGGAGCTCTGGTGAGCAATGTCCTTTTGCACCTCCAGTAAAGCTGCCCCAAACTGCAAACAAATTACTTCAGAGATAAACACTTACTCACTTGCCTTAATCTTAAAGATATATTTATATAAAGGTTTATTTTGGAAAGCTATCCTCAAAATCAAAGTGGAAAACCAAATATTGTTGTTTGAGAATCCGAAAGTTAAATATTCTGTTGGTTACCCGTTGTTTTCTCCACCCTTTCTGGTTGAAATAGTTCGCTGAATTTGACAGGAATTCAACACAGTATTTGGTCAATAAAAATAGATATTTTTCTTATTTATACCCTCTTGTTATATTTTTTCCAGCCAGTTCCACTTAGGGAAACTTATGAATGTTAAAATTGAGTTATTTTCTTTTCATATTTATATCACCTTTGTTTCAAATTCCTTCTCCCAAAAATAAGTGATGTTACTGCCAAGATAAGTTGTGCCATGGGGTTTGTGGAGGTAGTTACTGGCTAGAAACATGCAATTGTACAAGATACAATCCCTTTTGGTTTGCTCAGCATAATAAATCGTTTTGTTACCAGTTAATAAAAACTAATATTTCTTTTCACATCTGTCAGATTTCCCAGCTGAGCAGCTCCCCCACTCTGGCTGTTGCAATTCTGTTGCCCTCAGAGCTCAGCAGATGAATTTCTTTGCCCACTCCTGTGTTTCTTCCTCTCATGCTCCCACTGCCTACTGAAACGGTCCTGTCTTTTCAGAACATCACCAGAATTATCCTAATCCTGACTTTTAATATTCCCATTTGTCCTCGTCTCACTGCAGAAAATATGGCCCATGAAACCCCTTCTTTGTTGAGAGCTGACTGAACCACAGAAATAGAAGCATAGATTATTAAGTGTTGGAAGGGACCTTAAAGATCTTCCCAACCTCCCCTGCCATGGGCAGGGACACCTCCCTCTAAACCAGGTTCCTTGTACAACACTTCCAGGATTGTACAAGTGGCTTGAGTTCACTCCATGCTCTTCCTTCTGCATTGTCACTGTGACCCCCCTCAGCAATCACAGCCCTTCAGAGATATAGTCCATGCATGGTATGATACACACAAGGATTTTGGGCACCTCTGTGCTCATCATGTCCATCCTTGCTCAGAAAACATGATTGCCAGGTAAGGGACAGCTGGCCCTGTCTGAGGATGACAAGAATGACTCTGTGTTTGCATGTGACACACACATTGACCTGAGGCCCTTCACTACCATCACCTTCTCCCTTTGATCTGTCCCTGTAGTTGTGTTATGGTAACCATTGATGCTGTTGACAAGAAGAGTAAAATAATGTCACCAAAACTGCCCCAAAATAGCCTTGTGTCCATCACTCGAGACGCCCTCTTCCAACACCAGCTGTCCACTGCCCACAGCAGGAAATGCTTCCTCCGGTGTGTTTTCCTCCTGGGGGACTGGGAGCTCCCAAACATGCCATTGTGCAGAGCATGGAATCAATACACAAAAGGCTAAAAACTGCTCAGCATCCTGTCCTTGCTATTCATAAAGTGGAGTCCTTCTCTCACTCTGCGAGGTGGTTGGGGGCCGAAAAGAGAACTGCAGGTGCCCAAGCCAGTAACGAGTTGTCACAGCAGAGTCACAGCCCTGAGGCCGAGTCCTCTACCAGAGGGGACCACATGGGAAACAGAACAACCACCAGCTGACATACCCCTCACTGCTCAGAAAGGGAGGGAAATGAGGAGCTGAATTATTTCCTTGCACAAGGACTGCACGGTCTAAGCTGAAGGGAGGAGAGATGCTGGTGATTTGCAGTGATTCCTACAGCAGATTGCCACCAATACCTTCCAAAAGATATAATCACACTTGTCCTTTACTGTGCAAGCTTTGCTGGCATAATACTCTGTGTTTGGTATGGCAAAGGCCTTGGAAATCTCTGTGTCCAACCCTTTTGGAGAAAGGGGCAGAGGTGAGTAAAGGTGGGCTGCAACTAATTGCTGTGGAGTCATGGAGAGCAGGAAGGGTGTAAATGCCAAGAAACCTCCTGCTGCTCGTATTTAGTTACAGATAAGGCTGCACTGACCCACAGCACTCTGTGCCCTCTCTTGTGCCTTTCCTGCCAGCTGAGGAGCCAGGGGAGCCTTGTGCAAAGGTCTCGCTGATGAAAGAGGAAATCAGTTCTTGCTGCATGCCAAGGTTATAATCAGGGGGGGATTTGCGCAACTGGGAAAAACCTAGATTTTCTTCATCTCTTGTGAGGAAATTGAGATGCTCCATTGCCAAATATCTGTTGGGAGAATGTAGAGGAAGCAGAGGTGTTTATTCGCCGAAGGAAATGGGAGGGCTCAGAGGCTGCAGCAGTGACATTATCTGAGCACGGGCCACGCATGGGGCCGTGCTGGGACTCTCATCCTGTTGCCTTGGAGGAGCAGGAAGCCCCTATCCCTCAGTTCTCTCTCCTGCTGGTGCCCAGGCTCACTGAGCCTCAGGGAGGCCAAGAACCCCGTGGGATTTTTTATTTTAACCTCTGCTTCAAAGACCGTGGAGTTTACCGTGTGTTTGTGCCTCTGTGTGTGTGACTTGCTTCTCATCCATGCCCTCCAAAGCCCTGTTGTTCAGCTCTTCCTGTTGACCAAAGGTTTGATTCCTATCTGAATTATAAAAACAACAAATAAAAACACCAGGTCAGAAATACCTCCTTATGCATCTCACCCATCCTCTACTTCAGGATGGAAATATCTCTCTGAGTTGAGTGAAAAGTGCTGGTCAGGATGTTCTACTATCCATAGTCTGGGGATTGTTCTTATTATCCTGCTTTAATCTTCTCAGGAGCTGTATATGACTCCAACAGTAGATTATATCACATGATAAGTATATGGTGCATGTGGTTTGGTTTTCCTTTCCCAGAGGAAAAATTACTTGTGCAGTGTTATTTGTTGATTTACTGCTTTCAGGGTTTTTAGGACACACGTTGTTTTTTCAATATCCTCATTCCTCTTTGTGTGTGTATTAAAGGGTGACAAGGGCTGAGATAACCCACAGCTCCTGTGTGGGATGATTTCATGGAACAGGACCAGCTTCCAAAGTTCCATTTTCTCCTGAATAGAAGAATGTTGAATTTATGGGGAAGTTATTTGCAATAGTGAGCTGAAAACTCTTCCAACAGCTGCCCTTGGCCACCCAGCACAACCTTCACCCTCCACTCTGGCAGTGAGTCAGAAATTGTGCTTTTCCCTGGTTATGCCTGCCCATCTGGTCTGAAAAACAACAATGCTTCCCCATCAGTGGGACATCTCAAAGTTCTGTTAAACAAAATGTCAATGTTAAAGAAAAGACATTTTTCATTTTTTCCTGGGCCACCCCAGTCTTTGAAACCCATAAAACAACACAGAAACGGTGCCCCCAGAGCTCAGCCTGGGACGGTGCATGATCTGCTCCAGGTCCTCCTGGACATTCCTCCTGCCAGGACTGCCCAGCTGAGCTGTGACACCTTCAGCACAGGAGAAAAAGGCCACAAAAGCACCTGTGTGGTTACACCCCTGTAGGGGCCGAGCCACTGCCTGGCACATTGTGGGCATTTCAGACAAAGCTCCACATATTTACAAGAGGATGTAGTGACAGGACAAGGGAAAAAGGCTTCAAACTGCAAGAAAGTAAGGGTATATTAGATATAAAGAAAAAATTCTTCCCTATGGGGATGGTGAGGCCCTGGCACAATTTGCCCAGAGAAGCTGTGGCTGCCCCTGGATCCCTGGAAGTGTCCAAGGCCAGGTTGGATGGGGCTTGGAGCCACCTGGGACAGTAGAAGGTGTCCCTGCCCATGGCAGGGGGTTGGGATGAGATGATCTTTAAGGTCCCTTCCAATCCTGGCCATTCTGTGATTCTACCCTGGATCAGAACTGTGTGCACACAGGATGCCTTGCCCTCTGTCAGGCAGCCTATGCCAACTCCTACAGAGCCTTTCTAGGAGAATTGAACAGGTTTTAAAGTGTCTGCCCATTTACACATAAAACCAAATGACATAATTGTAGCTCCTATCAAAGCCCAGGGAACACATCCACAGAGCAGTAGGATTTGGCCTTTAGACAGGAACCCTCTTACTGAATTGAACGATGCTGCAGAGGCAAAATCTGTCGTAAATAATTTATTTTGCTCGGGTAACCACAGGAAAGGAGAGAGCAGAGCAGGAAGGAAAGGGCACCTGCATTTTCAGCCAGCCAGATTGGCATCAGCCCTGGAAACATATCTGAGCAGGGATCAGAGGAAAACTGACAAAGGTTGTCCATTGTGTATGACCTGCAATAACAAAATCGGGGTGTAAATACCATCCAAAATAAACAGCAAACCTTCTTTCTTCTTTCAAGACACAGAACCGTGTGACTGGTGGTGAGGAGAAGGGCAGCTGGTGAAGCTGTGCCACTGCCAAGGAGGGACCAGCACAGGCCCTGGAGCTGCCCTGGCAGGGGCAGGACCATGTCGGGGCACGGGGCAACAGGGAGAATGATTTGGGCCATGAGATGCTTCCAGAAGATGAGTGTTTTTCACTTGAGCCCCATTGTTGCCAGAGTTGGCAAATGTACAACCTCTGTGACCCAGAGAGACCCACATGTTCTGTGAACCCCTCTCACACCCCTGTGCTGGGGGAGGTGTCCCCCAGGTCCCTCCAGGTCCCCAGGCAATGCCAGCTGAAGTTTGAGGTGCTTTCTGCCCTGCCCACACCACTTGGGCCAGCTGGGCTTGTTTTGTGTCAGCCACTCTGATCCCAATGATGGTGCTCATCACTAACAGGCACAACGTGGCAAAGCCATTGACTTTTCCTTAAATCAAATTCATTTCAGAGAAAAGAAAAAACAGAAACCCTGATTTTAGCCCCTTCCTAAGGCTTGGCCTTTCCCTGCTCCTGTGGAGGCCCATCCCATCCTTTTCCTTTGTAGAGGCAAACTTTGTGCTTACCCATCCTCTTACCTCCCACCTGAAAGGAGTTTTAATTCCATAATCTTTTGATCCCGAACTCCACTAATATATCATTTTCAACACACTGGAGGCCAAACCTCTGAACCCCACAGCACTGCTTGCTATCTTTTGATATAACCTTAAATCATCTCATCCAGAAAATTGGTAGGTTACTTCCCCCTTTTTGTTTTCCCCAGAATAATTTGTATTAAAACGTACAATACCTATCCCTGGACCCTGGCACAGTTCATACAGTTTCTCTTAATAACCTTCATAAAGTTCATATTAAGTTTATTGCCTAATAATATACAGCTGGGAGTCATAAAGTTTATTTACATTAGATAGTTTTCCAGGTATGTGGAAAGTGCTTCAGCACCCCCAGCCTGTGTTCTGATAATCAAACAGATTCCTTAATATACAGGAAGTTTATAGGCAAACCAATTTTTGTTTGATCAAAGAGATATTCCTGCCAGGTGTGAGATATTTCTCCGTAATGTGTTGACTTTCAAGAACTTTGTTCCTTTGTTCCTGTCACACTACAGTGAGCAAAGCCACTCATGTTTTTCCTTCCTCTTGGACCAAAATGAAGTACTTTAGAGCTGGTCATCACCTTGGAAGGTGCAGGGAGCCCTTGGGAGGATGGGGGTGAGTGAGTGCTGCCCTGTGCTGTGTGTTAGGACAAGTTTTAAGTCACCCTCAGGTCACAGCTCACCTGGGAGGGGCTGTGCTGCAGAAATGCTCTGGGGACACCCAAACAGGGACCTTGTCCCAGCAGGGATCCCAAGGTCCCCTGACAACAGCTCACCTGCTGCTGGGTCACCTCAGGTTGGTGTCTGAGTGGTGCTGCTCTCATTTCTTTGGCTCTGGGTCGATAGGAAGGGTTTGCAAATAAGGCAGTTGCTTGGAAATCAGCAGCCAAGTTCAGTTTGGGCTCTTCCTGAGCCACCGTGGGAAAGTCACTCCATCCCTTGTGCTGCACAGTGTCTGTCTGGGAAGGGGGAGGGAGAGACAATCTCTCATTTCTTCCTCCCTTTGTTCATCCCATCCTTTAAGCCTGTAGCTTCTGAGCTTCTCAGTGTACCAGCATCCTGAGTTTTGCCACAGTCTTTTAGTTTTACTCCAGTATAGACAGCAAATAATAAAAGTGGCCATAAAATTGCTATCACCAGATGTGAATCAAAAAGAAATGAAATAAATGGCATGAAGCTGAATTTTGTTAGTTCTCTTGGGTTTGTGGAGCTCTTGTGGAAAGTGGCATTAAAAGTGTGTCAATATTTGAGTTTTGTTCTGAAAACTTAATGTCCAAGAGTCAGGTGGTTGTAGCTGAGTCTCAGCTTCCACTGAAAACCAAGTTTCTTCACCTCTAGTGGTCCAGAGAACAGCTTTAGAATTATAATCCTGGAGGGAGGGAGAGAGTGGAGAATAGAGGGAAATTGAAGAAGGGAGAACAAGAGAGAGAAAAAGAGAGAGAGAGAGAAAGAGAGAGAGAAAGAGAGAAGGAGAGATGGAGAGAGAGAAAAAGAAGGAAGGAAAGAAGGAGAAAAAGAAAGAA
>WEIV01000946.1:41957-100920 GCA_013390005.1 Calyptomena viridis | reverse complement strand
AAAGAAAAGAAAAGAAAAGAAAAGAAAAGAAAAGAAAAGAAAAGAAAAGAAAAGAAAAGAAAAGAAAAGAAAAGAAAAGAAAAGAAAAGAAAAAGAGAGAAAGAAAAGGAATTTTTTGTTTTGTTTAAAGTCTCATGATGTTTATGCCAGTATGAGGAACTTCAGTGGGCTGATCCGTGGTTTCTGAATGGAGCACTTTGGCAGCACAGGAATCTTACTTAAGACTCTAAACAATTATTTTCTCAGAGTCTCCAAATAAATGCTTGTGCTTTAACAACAGTGGAAAAGTGAAAGGTTTGGCTTCTTTCCCTTTTGGATCAACAATGGCATGAATGGAAAACTGGTGCTGTGTGCTGCACTGATAAAAGAGCAACAGATTTGTTTCTAGCAGAGCTGGAGCACATCAGCCAGGAGGACCTGATTCACATTTCATCTGACTCTGCTGGCCTGGGGACAGGTTGTGTTGTTCTTGCCCAAAAGTTCCTCCTGTAAGATAAGAGGAATGTCACCCTCACCAGTTTTGAAGACCTCGTCTTCTTTTTGAGTGTGAGCTGGAGGTAGCAGAGGAAGACCACTCCTCTCCAGCTAGGCTGGGACTAATCCCAGTCCTAGGCATAGTCGAGGTATCACAAGGAGCTTAGAGGTCACAATAACTTTTGAATATCCAGGGGTTTGACCCCCACAGCCAAACCCACTTCAGTGGATACTGTTCAGCATAAGAATTAGAAAATCATAAGGTTCACACAGTCTGGTTTTAGGGCTTGACTGTAAGATCTCCGAGTCATTCCATGGAAATTAATGGATGTGGGGGGGATACTCCGTGCCCTGCTGTGATTCATGTGTGCCCCAAATCTGATGAGAGCAGCTGTTTTGGTAAGAATCCTCATCAAACAAATCCATGAGTTTTCCACTCCTCAATTATGAATGTGTACTCTAGTCCTGGGTCAGCTTCGAGCCACAAACCAAATCTAAACTTAATGTGGATGCAGATCTAGCCCCTTCCCCCACTCAAAGCACGCAGGAATTCCAAAGGCGAATTTTGGAATTTTCCGTGGTTTCTGATAGTCTCTGTGGAGCAGCGTGTGGGCAAAGCAAGCACGGAATGGGGTTGTGGAGGGCCAGAGGAGTGGAAGCAGTTGTTTGCTTTGTGGGTAATACCTTGGAAGTCACTGAGGCTGCTCTCTAGGGAAAACACGGGGATCAATGTCGGAATCTGTGTCCATAACCTTCTGTAACTACAGGGTTCTGCAAACAAGGCAGAGCTGGAAGGGAGCACTAAGTGGGGGTGGTTGTTGCAAGACCCCTGAAGATCTGTTTTCTCCAGGTTTTAAACCTTAGGGAGGAAAAAAGGAATGAAGTGTCAGTGATTTCTCTCTGATATTGCCATCCTTTGGATTGTCTGCCTCTAGAAGAATTTGCCCTGTGAATTGGAGCAATGTGTGACAACTCTGCCCTGTTCAGGGGGTTTATAAAAGGGCTTTTCCCAGCCACTGAAGCTCAGCAGGTCCCTGTACCCGAGCTCTACGAGGTGACCTGAGTGACTGGTGGGGTGGGCATAGGACTCATCCCCGGGAATTCCCACTGCCCCTGGAATTCTCAGGTCTTTGAAGCCTAAATGCCCCTTTGAGTGTTTTTTCCCCAGCCATGTTTTACAAAACTGTCAAGCACATAGGAAACCCAGTTGGGATTTGTTTGGGAAGCCCTGGGTGACTTTGCCTAACAACTGTTTCAGACATATATCCCAATTAGGCAGCACAAATGTTCGAATTCCTTGGCTGCTTTCTGGAATCCCAGGTCTTTACCTTTACCTTGATTAGATCTGGATCAAACCAGAACTGCTTGGGAGTGATTTTCCTTTATCAGCTGCTTCACAGGGAGGCCTAGCAGGCCAAGCTGCATGTTTACTTTGAAGAGCAAAAACTTCACCTCTCAGATAAGATTACTCTCCTCTGAGTAAATATTGGGCAGAACGCAAGGAAGGGATGAAAACTGCAGACAAAATGAAAAGGAAATGGCTGATCAGGCTCTTAGAGAGTTAGTTCAGGTTGAAGTCCCTTCAGAATTGGTCAGAAAGGAGATTAGAGGGGAAAGCAGTTCATGGCTTTGTAGGAACAAGTGCAACGCTCTACACTGGTTTGTGATCTTTGCAAAGTGTTTATCTGGCAAGATCAGTGGATTTAATCACTCAAAGTTAATTTGGAGAGCTAGTAGAAATACTCCTCAGTTAAATGTGCCTGTTTGCTGTAGCATCCAAAGTCTGTTGTATATCAGCCCGAAGTCTTGAACATAAAAATTAAAACCCTGTTTAAAACCCTTTTCTTTGTGAAGGGGATGGTGCATCGCAGGAGGGCAGATGCCAGGTTTGCCCACTGTTCCCATGAGGGAGCAAATGTTGGTCACAAGCTCTTTTGGAGTGAATGCCTGGGTGGGGAACCTGGGGGAGAGAAAAAACCATGATGAGCTGCATCAGCTGCAAACCTGGGTGCTGCCTTTCCATGTGGTGCTTGGCTACCCTGGTGACAGACACGTTATAAATACCTCAAGACAGACCCATTTTGGAGGGGTGCCTGCAGCTATGGAGAAGCTGCAGATTAAAAATTCCAACAGACTTGTCACAGGCATGAAAAATATTTTATGTGCTTGGGGGCCTTTTCTTAAGCAGTTGAGAGTTCACTGGTCTCACCACGCTGCTGTTGGAAAGGTTTGTGAGAGCTGCATTCGGCCCAAAATCTGATTATTGCTGCTGTCAAAGCCAGTGTGATATAATGTTTGCCCTTGGAGCAAAACAGTGGAGAACTCATTGTGATTGATGAGCTGGAGGCTTGAGGTGGATGTTTGAGGCCATCACAGGGTTGTGAAATGGAGGGACCAGTAGCAAGACCCCACATGTGCACCAAAGCACCAGGTCATGTATTCCAATATGTGCTTGTAGGGCTAAAATCACCCATGTGATGGCAGCCAGCAGAGCACTGCAGGTACACAGTCCCTGGAAGTGTCCAAGGCCACGTTGGATGGGGCTTGGAGCCACCTGGGATAGTGGAAGGTGCCCGTGCCCATGGCAGGAATGAGATGATCTTTAAGGTTCCTTCCCACTCAAACCATTCCAGGATACTCTGACTATGTCACTATCCCAACCGATATTCAGTGCCCACCTTTAATATCATGCCTTAAATTACACCCAGTATCATGTCTGAACCACCCCCTCCCATTTGTTCCCATGCTTCGTGCTCCTGAAGGAGTGACCATCCCACCAAACCCACCTCATGGAAGGTTTTCCACACAGGAACCCACCTTCTGGGTGACAGAAATGGTGACAGCACAGTTCACCACAGAGGTGAAACATGAGACAGATTTTATCCTGAATTTTGAACCTCCCCAGTCTAAAACCTTCCTGGGACACACTGATATTACTACAAATGCAATAGTGAAGGCTCCTAAAAGGCTGAAAGCATTTTCATTTCTGAAAGAGAAGCATTTATCCCTCTGATGTTCCAGCAAACTCAGTTCCAGGCAGGGCAATACCTGGGACACAATCAAAGCCCAACTGCGCAAACAACGGGAAGACAAGGAAATGATGCTGGAATATGTGCCTTCCCCCTCATGAAGGGATGAGTGAGGAACTGCCAGGCTGAATCATTTCTCTCTGATAAATGCCTCTGTATTAATTAAACTAATCACTCTAGCACGGCTCCTTATACAGCTGTTAGATTGTGACCAGCTTGCTGATGATGGTGTTTACGAAAAGTAACCAGGTCACCTTTTTATTGGTGTTATCAGAGATTTCCACCCATCACTAATTTGTTCCTTCCTCCACCATAGGGCCCTTGGATGTGCCAAGTGCCAAATTAACTGTTTATGGGGTCCCTGTTGCCTGAGAGGGAAGAAATCTCCAAACTGAAGAAAGAGGCAGATGCAATAAGCATTTTTAACAGAGTTTTTCCTCCTCATTGGTCACTGGTGGTGCTTGTAAGAACAAGAACAAAATGGTGAAATATTCCTTTGCTTCCCTGTAAGTGTCATTTTTTTGCACCACCACAAAATTCCTCCTGCCCAGACACAGATTAGCATAAGGTTTGCAAGTGCTCTTGGGACCCTGATTACATTCACTGCCTTCCCTTGCCAAAATGTAAAGTAAATTATTTTCATATATATTTTATGCATTCATAAAAAGCCATACTCTACTTGACATCTGTTATGTGGATTCAGGCTATTCACTGAGCTGGCCAAAAAGAGATGGAAGCTCGTGGAGCATTTTGTTTGCCACAATCCACAGATGATGGTCATTTGTCGGGTTGCTAATATGAAAAAATCAAATAAAATGAGCAATCAGCCTTTGGACTGAAATAAAACAACAGAAAGAGAAAGAAACACCAAGCCCATGATGGTCTCTTATTTATTATTTTTGTCTGTGTGGTCTTATGATCATAAATGTTGCCATTACAGTCTACATGACTTTCTTGCATCTGTCACTGAACAAGGGATTTATCCCCAAGATCTTCTGGCAAAGAGAGGACCAAATGCAATGTTTTGAAGGTCTCCTCTGAATTCAAATACCTGAACTGAAAATGGTCAGTGTAGAGCCAGCTCAGAATTACTGCTGCATTTACTAGAGCTAGTAATGTCCAGAGTTATTTCCACCCTGCTCTTTTACAAGTCATGTGATCTCATTTCTCCTCTATCAACACTCTGGGTAAATGAAAACCAGACTCACAATCATACATTCAATTTTATTACATTGCCACTGTGAGAAAAGGAAAGCTTCAAAGATTAGGCAGCATTTTAGATAAGGAGAGTGAGCAAACCATAATGGCTTCAACAACAACAACAACAAGAAAGAGGGAGCAGTTAAATAAATGATTGTTGGAAAGAACTATTGCATATAGTCAGAGCATAATTGGGTACATTACACAGCTGATACGCTGATGGCCATGAAAATTTAATTACTTTACAAGCCACTGAATGAATTATGCAGCCTCTGATCACTGCAGAATAAAGTTTATAGACTAGATTCATCATTTGTTCCAGCAGTGAGCTTGGCTTGCTATCCCTGCAGTGTGGATCCAGAGTCCCTTGAAGTCAATGGAAAGCATCCTTGACTTTAAGGGACTCTGGATCATGTCTGGTGTGCCCTGTGTTTTACCAACAACTGAATTAGCTCTACTACAGCTCCCCATGGACACACCATTCAGTGTTGTGACACATAGTGACCCAGGAGTGGGACTGGAAGTGCATCCCTAGCTGCAAACACTCTATTTCTGTAACCCACACCCGCATTTGGAGCTGGGCTCTTCACATTTAGAATGTTTCCACTTAGTGCCAGCCCCTCTGTTTGTAGTTTAAATCCTTCTAGAATGTTATTCCAACACCCCCTCAAATCACTCAGTAGCTGCCTGAAAATGGAAACTATTTCAGATGAGGCTCTGTCAGAAAAGATGTGGTTATAAGTGAACTTATTCTTGCCCTGCACCAGCTGTCTGTTCCCTAAACCTGGCTGTGAGCATAATATTCCCAAGAAAGCTCTCTGGCAGAAGTTAAGCAGGAGAAGGATGGTGGAGGACAAGACCATGCATTTTAACTATTTAGTGGAATTCAGTTGCAGAGTTTGCTCTTCTCAAATACTGTCCAACCTGAGTGGGGAAGATCTGCAATGCAGTGGCTCCTGTCACCACACAGCTAAATAAATCCAAAGAAAATCCAGTGAAGTAGTGGGGAGGCCCTGGCACAGGTTGCCCAGAGAAGCTGTGGCTGCCCCATCCCTGGAAGTGTCCATGGCCAGGTTGGACAGGGCTTGGAACAACCTGGGATAGTGGAAGGTGTCCCTGTCCATGGCAGGGGGATTGTCCATTGTATCTCAATGGACAAACACCAGTGAGAGTTTGAACAGCCTCCTGGATGAGAGAGAAAATCTGACACACACACTTCTCAGGGGGCATCAAATGTATTAAAAATGTTTTTATGCCTGATGTGACCTAACTGTGACCTCACTGAACTAAACCTCAGCTTTGACACCTAGTGTTGACACCTCCAGCTTTGATCTGCTTGGTTACCCTTTCTGTTTTGGAATTCTGTGCCACAGCTTCCCAGCCATGAATAAGAAATCACCTTGACTGCTTTAATGAAGCACTAAAGAACCTCCTGTTCTAAAGAGGAGCCAAAACAGGCAGAGTTACTATTATTTAGCAGCTGTATTCAGGTATGAGCTGAGTATTTGCTAATGGGATGGGATATCAGATGGCAGGTTTAAAAATAGACACTTTCAGAATATGAAAGTCCACAGACAAACTTGTGAAACACCAGCTCAGTCACTGACCGTGGATTAGCAATGAAGTCTAAGTTCAAATTCCAGCTAAAAAGCCAAATTTAGAGTCGTAAAATATAATGTTTAAACAAACCTGTATCTGACACCAACTGATCGTCACAAACCAGAATGACATCTGGCTGCAATTCCTCTGGTTTAACATGAAACTACTGGAAGTTTAAAGCTTTTTTCGGGTTTTTTTGTCACAATCTTGATAATGGGCTTATTATGGGGATTGTAAAATTTCATTGCAGCTCATTCGTTTCTCGAGCAAAATGAAGCTCATTTTTCCAGTGGAAATAGCCTGGTCCTGCCTATCCCTCTCTCTGTGCCAGAGAAAAGGTTCAGCTGGCTGCTTGGATCAGCTTTATGGCCTCTTTGCAACGCCAGGATCCTGCAGAAAAGGGAACCGTGGAGCCAAGAATTTGGCCTCTGGATTTCAGTGACATTAACACCCAGAAAGAATTCCTGGGAAGGACCACTTCCATGAGCGAAGCTGGAGCCACTCCTCCCAGTCTGGGACTTGTCTGCACATGCAAATAAATACATCTGGAATAAGAGAAGTCGTAAATTTAGAGTGGTAAAATGGAGTAAGTCATGTGGCAATGTGATTATTTCTTTTTTATTTCTGATGGAATTGGTCGTGAAAGTCAGTGAAGTCCATGCAGGGACATTCCAGTCTCCCAGAATCCTCATGTACTGTCACTCCAAACTGGGTTACTTGGAGTTGTTGAATGATTGTGCTGGAATAAGTCTGTGTGAAGACAAGTCTCACTTTTCTGGAGAAGCAGAGAATGGAAGAATTATCAGGAAATAATGTCAGCTTCCTTATTTCCTCTCAAAAAGAAAGATTTGCCTGGGTTTGTGAGGTTAGTCTAAATAAAATTGCCTGGGTAAAGCAATCAGTGTTTCATTAATACACATTTCACAGCTGAGTAAACTTTTTTCCAACATATCAGGAGGCTCAACCATTTCTGGTTTTCAAAACATTAGTTTTGAATGTCTTTCAAACTTTCAAGCACTCTGGTTGAAGGAGAAAACATCAGCTGTTCTATTCACACAGGAACAAGTGAAAAATGGATTTAGGGCAATTTTCTAGAAAGAAAACACAACTTGCCTTATCCTTAGGTGTAACTTATTTGGAGTGGAATGCAAGTCAGTTCTGAACTGCTACATACTTAGAAAATACATTTCTTTCTTTCTCTCTCTCTTGCCTGTCTTTGGGAAAGCATTTTCCTTATTTTTTCTCGTAATATGCACCCAAATCTTCAGCTTTTATAGGTATTTCACATTCCTACAGAGCTTGTGGGGCTGGCATTTGTAATTCACTGCTGTTTCAGGGCACTTGGTACAGAACAGCTCCTGCCAAAAATGAATTCATGGAAGAGAGAAGAGGGGAGAGGGAAGAAAGAAGGAATTGGGGATCTTATTGGGAATTACACTTAACCTCCATTCTGTCTTTCCCCAGACACCTGATGGTGCTGCTCTGAAGTGAGTGATTCTGTCACACAAATATCAGTTGGGCATATTTTGGGAAGCAAACTTTGCCTAAACCCATGTTTTCCACAGGAAAGCAGCTCCATGTCTGAGGCTTTACAATGAGAAACTCTCCTGCCTCACAACAAGCACCTTTCATAGGCTACTAAGGTATATATTGCTCTTTCTGAACATTGCCAACCATCAGGGCAGCTTTTAGGATACTTTTTTTCTGAAAATAAAATGCTGGGGTTTTTTTCCGATAACTGACAAGATTGGTCATTTAGCATGAATCACCTAATTCATCCCAGATCTTGGACTTTGATATTTATTTTGAGATATTTCTGATTTTGGAGCACAGCAAAGGGTACATTTCACAGAGCATTTTACCAATTTTAGTGAGTAAAGAATGAATAACAATTACCCAACTCGAAGACTGTTGCTTAACCACAGTTGTTAAGTGAAATCATACTCTGCTTATGATTCAAGTTTATATATCTTTGTTTCAAAGGAAAGATAAATAATGTTCCTAACCAACATTGGATAATTAGATGCTTAATATGAGCAAGAGAAGGGGAAAAACATTGAAATAGGTCTATAGGAGGTGAACAATTTGTACTGCAAAGGCCATTAATGAGTCCTGGAGCCATCTGACCTCTGTTAAATCTTTTGAATGTGTAGAAACTCAGAAGCACTGCATTTTAACTTGAGGCTTGCAGGTCCAAAGAGAGAACAGATATACAGGGAGGGTGGCCAAGGACAGCTTCAAGTTGCTGCACTTTTGGACCCATTTGTGTGACAGTCACCAAAACAGCTCCACGGTGCAGGATCACAGCACCAATGTACCTCCATGAGCTGGTTTTGGCTTCATCAGAGCCTGCCACACATTTGAATCTCAGCTGCAGCCTTGGTAGTGCCAGGCTCTACCTGGCACGTTATTCTGCTCTTGGATGGAGGATGCTGACCTTGGGCAAGGCAGAGGAGCAGACAGGTAGAGCAGGTCTTTGTCCAATGTGAAAAATTCGTGGCAAGACATCTGTCAGAGCCATAAATCCTGAGTCCTTAAACACTTCCCTCCTCTCAGCATAACTGGTGTCAGTTGTCATGTCACAGTTTGTCTGGATAAATGCCTGGTAAAGAGGAATGAATTTAACACACACAATATGTTGAGCTGCACAGTGGCCACTGTAGGATTTATTGTTAAGAGGGGATGCAAAAAGCACATGCAAGTTGTGCTACTTGTGGAATTACCTTCCCTCTGTGCCATGGGCTAACACAGCACAAAGCAGCTCCAAAGTGTCTCTGCTACGACATCCTGGAAATGCTCCAAAAGCTCTTTCAAGCCACACAGGTACAGGATGTACCTCTTGCATGAAGGGGGCTCTGGTAATTTAGTATTTGCAGAGTATCTGCTGAAGGCTGAGAAAGCAAGTCAAGGGAACGTTCCTTTATTCATGTAATCCCAACAACGTGAGGGCAACCAGGACGTGACTGCTCTGCAGCCAAGGAGTATAATAGCAATAAATAAGCAAGAGTGGGAACATGCAAAGTGCTTTTTTAGGCTTCTTTCCATCAGAGATTTAATAGAGTCATCAGAGAGTCTTACCTGTTTCCTTATGAGATCAGACTGACACTGAGCAAACACATCCAGAAGTCATCAGGAACATTTGTTCAAATACAGAACAAATACAGAACCTTTTCCCAGTCCTTTGAGTCATCCCAGCAAATCTGGGGGAGTTGAAGTGCCTTTTTTAACCTGGCATCCTATGGAAGTAGCAAATATTCAGTCATATGGATCTGTATAACTATGCATGTTTGGGGTTTTTTCCTCTGTTTTTCCGGTTTGCATCCCCTGTCACAGTGTATTTTAGACTTAATAGCTGTTTGCCCTGCTAATTCTATTCACAAAATTAGAAAACCACATTTTTCTGGAGACCACTATGTTCCCCTGTCAAATTCTTGGCTTTCCACAGGGCATTGTCATCCCTATGGAAGATGAAGTGAAACATTAGTGAAGGATGATGGATTTGACTGTGGCACAGTCAGCCTGCAGCCTCTGCAGGGAAGTAACAGAAGTGAAATTATGTTCCTTCAGTCACCTACCTCCACAGGAAAAAAAAAATAAAACCAACAATGAAGTATTAAAGCCAAAACAAATAGTTCAGAAATAACCCATGAGCTAAAATAAGTCCCCACTCAGCTTTGTGCTGTACAAGTTCAAACAATTAAAACGACTCTAAAAATGTCCTGCTCACTGATAACTCACAAATAAAAGAAGCATAAATATGTCATATTCCTCAGTAAATTTTAAAAAGTAAGTGGCTGGATTTTTAAAAAGCCTGACTTTTAAAAAGTGCTTGAGTTGGAGGATTTACTTCATGGATATATTCATGCACTAGTAGATGCAGGGACATGGGATTCCAGTGCTTTCTTTAGACCCTGAAATTTTACCTTCATATTTAATTTAAATTGATTCATAAGGTTAGTACATTTTAGAGGGTAGAATAATCACCCAAGCCAGTGGTTCCCAAAGCAGAATCCTCCATGTGTGAGGCAGGGAGGTGCTGCTGGTGGTTGTGTAGGACCTGACCTGCTGGAGCTGTGGATGCTCTGCCCTGACTCTCTTGGGACAAGGCAGACAAGAAGGGTCTCACCCCCTCAATCACCACATGGGCAGGACAGTCCTTGCTCATTTGTAGAGAGAGTGATGGAAGTTATATTTGCACAAAAGCAGGAAGGAAAACTTCAGCTCATTACAGTGTAAGACTGTGTTCTCAAGCTGAAATTAATAAATATTATACTAATGTATGTCTATAATGCTACAGTACAGTCTCTCACTAACTGATGAAGGTTTGTCTTGATTTTGCCAAAGATTTCTATCATTTTCACAGAATCATCAAGGTTGGAAGAGAACTTCAAGATCATCCAGTCCCATCCTCAGCCAGCACCACCATAATCACATCTAAAACATCCCCAAGGGCCACATCCAGACACCTCTTGAACACTTTCAGACACAGTGACTCCACCACCATCGTGGTCAACTTATTGTAACGACTGACCACTCTTGCACTGAATTATTTTTTTCTAAAATCTAATCTGAACATCCCTTGGTGCAACTTAAGGCCATTTTCTTTCATCCTTTCACTTGAGACACGACAGAAGAGCCTGACCCTCACCTCACTCCAAACTCCTGTTTGGTGATTGTAGAAAAACAACTTTCTTCTTTATTTTTGTAGAAAAAGAACTGCTTCTCTTCTCTTCTCTTCTCTTCTCTTCTCTTCTCTTCTCTTCTCTTCTCTTCTCTTCTCTTCTCTTCTCTTCTCTTTTCTCTTCTCTTCCATGTGGACCAAAAGTTGCGAGAAAACAATTTCTGTGATTTTTTTTTCTTTCCAAAGCTTCTGCTTAAGATGCTCTTTCTTCAGGATAATCTAATGACTGGAATGACCCTGCAAACACAGTGACTGAACTTTGGGATTGGTGTGCAAAGGGATCAGTCCATCATCAGGTATTTCTGGAGAGGAACCAGCTCACTTGCTGTCGGTGAAGTTGTTGTATAGTCAATACACAACTGCAACAATTATTTGAGAATTATCTCAGTCTTTACCTGGATGAGAATGAATTGGAATGTTTCTTTGACTATTGAAACATGGAGGCTGGGGCTTGGCAGGAGAAGGGTTAAGACACCTGTGCACTTTCACCTCAGCATCCCAAAGCACTGTTCTTTGAGTTACAGGACTCAAACCTCAAATCTGTGAAGTGACTGTAAAAATTCATGGAGCACACACGTGCTGCCTGGCAACTAAACAAGAAATCAGGAAAAGTGGTGGAAAGTTTGCAATTAACAGTCATTAATTTAAACATTAACATCCTCTATATGTGGTTGCATATAGAGGGTGACAACACATTGTAATACCTCCTGGAAATTCTTTCCAGCAGTGCCAGGCAAGCCCTGCAATGGCAATGGTTTGAGAACCCTTGTTCATGTTGTAGTGGGTAGGGAACCTTCTTGGGTCAGGTCTCTCTTTTCAAATAAGTGCTTGGATATTGTCCAGCTTGCCAAGAGACGTTTTGGCTGCCCCATCCCTGGAAGTGTCCAAGGCCAGGTTGGACAGGTCTTAGAGCCACCTGGGATAGTGGAAGGTGTCCCTGCCCATGGCAGGGGGCAGAACTGGATGAATCTTTCCAACCCAAACATTCTGTGATTCTATGATTCTGTGACTGATTTCTCACACAGGAGAACTCACCATTTACATAAATTAGCAGTTTTAAGCCTCTCATGTCCCCCCTTAGCACCACCATCATCCATACACACACACTGACATTCACAGATCCCTGCAGTATGTGCTTCCTCCTTCTTGGCATTCACTCCTGGTGCCACTGACACCTCTGTGCTCAACTTTGTGTGTTCCTCTTTAGGCTGCAAACTAAACTTATTCCCTGTATAGAATATTGCATGGCAGGCTGCAGGGCTGCATTCCACCAGGCCACACAGTGCCAAGAAGCTCAGCACAGTCTCAGAGTAAGTGTAATGATACCAAAAGTCACAGAATCACTGAATCACTGAATGCTTTGGGTTGAAAAGGACCTTTAGGATCATCCAGTCCAAACTCCCCTGGCCTCTCATCACTGCCAGGCCCGCTGGGTCTCAGGCCAAGACCTGGCCCATAGACCCAAAAGTCATATTTAAAAAGCTTTTTCTTGCCAAAGCTTAAGAGGAGAAAAATCTCTCGAACTCAGAAAGCTGCCAAAGTGATACAAGTCAGAACTAATTCTGAAGTCTCATTAAAAAAGCTGACCCATATACAACAGACACAACTGCTGCCTGGTTTCCTACCTGCAATGTGACCACTGTAGTGACCTGCTGAATCCCTGGGCTCTGTGTTGGATGCAAAACCTGCACCAAACACTCCTTCAGCATCTCCAAGGTACTACCCCTTCCCCCCATGCCACAAAGAGATCAGGAACTGCTCAAACTAAAATCCTTTATTAATGGAATGGTTTTAGTAGACCAAAAACGAAATGGGTGAAAGGAATGCTTGTCCTTTATGGTTGCCAGAAAAAGTAAATGTTGTCTACAGACATTACACAGCTTTCTTTTAACCAGAATTAAATACGGTCCATAGCAAAGCAAGCAATCTGTAGAACTGTACTGTTATGCTGCTGTTACAAACTATTTACACTGGGTAGCAAACAGGGGTCTTAAAGCCAGCTGCAACCTCAGCTGATTACTGTTAAGATTTTGTGCACCTTGCCCTCATCTCCCCTTTTTGCTATTATAGATAAATCAGGCATTAGCAAAGTTACAAAAGTGAGTGATCATAAAACAATCACAAAACGAGCTCTGAGCAGCAGAGACAGAGAGCAAGTTCTCTTCCTCACCACCCAGCACTGCTCTGTCACCCACCTTCAAGATTTAAGGTGTTTAAACCCTCCCTGCAAGCTCTTTTTCTCTCCACTCAACTTACTTTCAATGCCAGGTATCCCCAAGGAGGCAATACTCGGTACAAGAATATACATTTTAAATATACATATTTTAAAGGAGCAGTACTGTGTGCTGTCTCTTCAAATGTGAGTTCACAGTAAAACCACGTCAAATAAATATTTGAAGGAATCAGCACAGTGCATCCAGTTTCACTTTCCAAATGGAAAGCCCTGTGGCTGCTTTTCGTGGTGGTATAAGGCAGAGACTTTATACAAATCCATGATCATGAACAAAGAAATCCTGCCTAATTACAAAATACTTGATTAACCACTCAGCCAAAGGGATAGATTTACTACACACCAAAGCTACTTGCTGAAAAGGACTTCCCTGCTGGTTTCAGAGCAGACATACAGCACAGAGAGTATGGTTTTTCAGTTTGCAAAAAAGGATTAATCAGAATAGTTTGTCCATTCAATCAAACATTGCTCTGCTGTAGCAACATTGTTCTCAGTTCCCTCTCTCTCTGATCCTCCTGCCTGTATTTCTCCTCTAGTTTTTGTTTTTCAGAGTCCATACTGTAAAAGGTGGAATCTGTGCTTCTCCTGATCTTCTCAAACTGGCTGAAATCCGCAACGTACTTTCCATTTGGAGAGAGGGAAACCACAGGCACGAACTCATAGCCCCAGTGGATCTCCTCAGGGATGTAGGAAGTCCTGCTTTGGCAAACAGCACTGGTGGACTCCACCGTGGCATTCAGGAGCACCACAAGCTCAAAGTCCTTCTCCTTGAGATTCTGAGGTGTAAGATCTCTCAAAGGGCTGCTTTCATCCAAAATGTGGTAGAAGGTTAAAGGCAAAATGAGAAACGGACTCTCTGAAGAGGAGTCAACATTGAATTTGACACTGGCTTGGTTGAGCAGAATCCGCTCGCCCTCTTTGGTTTCATACGTCTGGAGAAGCTTCCCAGACAGCTGGCACTGTATCAGAAGGCTCTTCCTCATGTTTGCCACCCTGATCACCAGGCAAAGTTCTCCATTGTGCTTCGTAATGACGGCACAGTGGCTGAATTTAATGGTCTCTGCCCGTTTTTTAGGTCTTGCAATTTTGGCCAGAAAGGTGCCTGTGATGAAGATTTCGATCAAGGTGGTGATGACCAGCTGGGCCACGAGCAAGAAAATGGCATGAGGACACTCCTCTGTGATGAAACGAAATCCATAGCCAATGGTTGTCTGGGACTCCAGGGAGAAGAGGAATGCCCCAGTCAGGGAGTCCACGTTCTTGACACAGGGCTCGCGCTTCGGGGAGAACTTGTTCATTTCCAAATCGCCGTGAAGGAACGCGATGGCGTAGTAGATAACCCCAAAGAGGAACCAGGTCATGACAAAAGTAGCAGCAAACAGGGTGAGTTTGTACCTCCACTTCATGTCTATAACTGTAGTCCACAGGTCCTGAAGGTAGAGCAGGTAAATGCCATCGACCTTGTCTATCCTCACGTTGCTGTGGCCGCTTTTGGACATCACACGGGGTTTGTGCGCCTTGAGCATGGCAGTGTCGATGTCCCCGTTAACCAGAGGGACACGGGACATGTTGATCTTCGTGGTTTCCATTCTCACTGCTTCAGTCCTAAGGAGAGAGCAAAAGAAGCCTGTTACTGAATGAAGTCAGAGCACACAACTGATTCTGAAAAGCGTTTGATGGAGAGAAGGCACAAACATAATCTAAACACAGCACACAGTGAATAAAAACAGCTGGAATACAAAGCTATCATCATACAGTATCTGACATTGCAAATAATTTGATATTCTATTTTTTTCCAGGGGGAAAAAAAATAAAAAACCATTCTTTGATTCTCATGCCTGCCAAGTATGGAGAAGGAGGTTTCACTTAGAATAGCCTGAAAAAGAAATTCGACAAAGCTGAACTTTTATATTAATCCTTTATTTCTGTAAAAGGCATTAAATATTTTTTTCCTTACGTTTCTCTAGAGAAGAGGCTCTTTTTGATTAGTGAGCAGGTTTTCTTTAATGCCCTGAAGAGAGACATCTGATCAGAATTAAAGTCGCGTCAACGCCTGGTTCAGAGAGCAAATCCAGCACCACCTCTGTCTCTTCCTGCGACCGAGGCAGAATGAGCCAGACCAGCTTTCACTGTGAACAATTAACTTCCACAAGTGATTTACTCAGTCAGATCTGGCTCTTTGTTACGAACCTACAACTAACCTACAGGGAAACCACCAAAGCCGAGCTTTGGAGAGGAGAATTTACACCTGAGCACAACCCTTCAAGGCTGTTTGTACTGCACAGCACCACGATTTTAAGCTAAGGAAAAAAAAAATAACTAAAAAAAGGAGGCAATTCACAAAGTCAGCATTCTAAAGGTGGGCCCTGACCTGCTCGAGCCCAGGAATCATTGGACCACCCGACTCCTGGAGTTTGTTTATTGTGCATCAGCCTGGATGGAGAGTTAAGTGTGTTAAGTTAAGCCCCAGGCTGAGCAAAGCCCAGAGTGAAGCACAGCAGTGCCTGTGCCAGTTGGACGAGGCAGTTTAACGAGACCCAGCTTGCAGGGACCAGACAGCAATTACGTAGAGCAAGGACAGTGCATGTTATAGTCGTTTCCAACAACAAAACTTCCTGCTGACAAAAGCAACAAAGAAAAAAAACATCCCATGCATCCTTTGTGCTTTGGCAGGTCTTACAAAAAGGCATTGTTTTGTTCCATTGTTTTCCTCAAAAAGAGCCTCAAGTAAGTGATTAGTTTTTGTGAACCACTGAAAAAAAAAGAAAAAAGAAAAAAAAATAATGTCTTCCTTATAGCTACTTAAAAGAATTTTGCAGGAAGTACGAGATATATTTGTGGTACACACATGTGCCAGTCCAGGACATCAGCATAATTGCTCACTGAAGCACCTTTCCTGTTATGTCAATTAAGGAGAATTTTTGTTTGGGACTATACTCATCACAATGTTGCAAGTTTTCTGGGAAAGGGTAATTAAACTTCGCTCCCATTAATGACTGCAGCTCATTCCAGTTTGGGATTATTCACCAGCATTTCTCTTCCATAGCCTAGGAGCCATTGCCATTCATATATATATATATATATATATAAAAGAAAGGAATGCACTGATGATCCCAGTAGGAGATTCCTTATGTGACAGTCAAATCAACACACAGAGCGCAGCACGTCCGGATAATAAACAGGAAAAAACCTTCAAGTGATCTGAAAAAGAACAACAGGAGGAAATGGGGGGGCTGGAGTGGGGGTGGGAAGGACTGTACATGCAACTGCTCTTCAGGCAAACTCAAAATCAAACACCACTGTCAGTGTGAGGTAAATATGAGGAACCTCTACTGGGAAACCTGTTAGGGAAATGCATTCTGCTTAGGGAAGAGGCTCCATTCCCCAAACCAGGCCTCACCATGGACAAGACATGGATTTAAAACACGTGCAAAAATCTGCCCTGAAAGGAGTGCATTTCTCCCTCTCAAGCATGCTACCCCTCAGCCATTACTTCCACACTGCCAGCACGAGTTTCCCTGCCACAAATTCCTAGGCCAGGAGATAGCTGGCCTCTCTAATCCAGTGTTGGAGGCACATCCCCATCCCAGCCCCTTGCTCAGCCTACCTGGATTCCTGCTCCTGGGAGCAACTCCCCAGGGCTGCCGGCTCCTCCTCCCCTGGAGGTCACAGGGATGGAGAGAGCCAAGGCTCCACCTTCCCTCCCCAGTGCTCCAGCTGGTGGGCTCTGGCTGGCAGGAGAGGGACAGGGTTCCAGGGACACTGGCTGCTGCACAAGTGCTCAGTGTAAGTGTTTGGGATGCAGTGGAGATGCTAGGAATGGCAATACCTCCATCATATGCCAGGCTTGGTACAATGGGCATCACAAGGTTTGTTTGCAGCACCAGCTGGGTTTACTGGCTCATGGGAGATCGTCACAAGAGCTCATCACATCTGGCAGATTGGTGACACAACCAGGTGTCGCCTGGAGCAGCCAGAATCAGGTGGGAATAACAGAGAATCACAGAATGGTTTGGGTTGGAAATTACTTTAAAGATCATCTCATTCCAACCCACTGCCATGGGCAGGGACACCTTCCACTAGGCCAGTGGCTCAAGTCCTGTCCAGCCTTGAACACTTCCAGGGATGAGACATCCATAACTTCTCTGGACAACTTGTGCCAGTGCTTCACCACCTCACAGTCAAGAATAAGGTTCAACCCACACAAGGGCCTAGTAAGAGTTCTTGCCTCTGTCTCTGGTCTGCCCTGGAATACATTATTCCCTGTCCAGGAGTCCCAGATGAAGAAAATCTGGACAATGAAGCCACATTTCCAGACCTGCTGGAGGACATCTACTACCACAGATATGACACCAAAATGCCACGGAAGAAGAATTCCCCCCAAACAGCAGGAGGTAAGAAGGTATTTGCAAGGCACAATATCTTTCTTCCCTGGGCTGCACCACTAGAGAGAGGCACAGCTGCAAAGTTTGCCATTTCAGGTTTAAACTGAGAAGCAAAGCTTGGTGCAGCTCTGCACAATGTCTGGCACTCTCCAGGCTGGGATTTGACTCACAACCAAAGACATTTCTCTGTGTCCCTCTCTCCTGTCCCCATGTGTACTGTCCATCCCCACAGGTGAGGTCAGTGGGGCAGAGCAGGTAATTTTGGAGTCCAACACAGATGGCAGAAGCTGCATCAGAGCTCCCTCATCATCTCCTGTGTCCTCCCTTGATTTGGATTTCTCTATGTGACAAGGTTACTCAGCTTTACAGCAACTTCCTTAACTGGATCCAGGCCAATTTCTGGGGCTTTTTTTGGTCACAGGGTGGGGTTTTTTTAATGTTGATTTGCTTCCTTTTTTTTTTTTTTTCTCTCACATCACTTTTTCCTGTGTGATCCTGAATTCCTCTAGTGCTCTTTTCCTCCCCAGGGAAATACATCTTGGTTTCCTTTCCCTGCAGAAATACTTCCCTTCCTTGCCCCACTGATATGGGAAGAGGGGAGGATCTGTCACACTGCCTTGGAGCAGCCCCCTCCCTTATCACTGGCAGCAGCCAGCACCAGTCATCTGGGGGAAGAAACTCTGATGAAATCATCCATGGAAATGAAAAAAAAGAGCTTCAGAGGAGGATTCTCCCCTGCCCCCACTTCCCCGCTGCTTCCTAAGTGAAGTGACCAATATTATGTCCCGCAATAAATGATTCATGGGTGTCTATATGTGTAAAAAATACCATATTACAACACCTGCTTTGCTATTTCCCATCTTATACTTTATAGAGCTGCCTTATACTCTTTGCTCTGACAACCAGCCCCAGCACCTCAGCCAAAATATTTCACTTTATTTGGTTTACACTCTAAATCAGAAAGCAGGTCTACCACAGTAAATTAATATAAGAAAATGAGCTTGAATAATAATACAGTATACATTTTTTTCATTAAAATAACATCTACTGTCTGTTCTCTAACTGATTTTACCCTGATAAATTACTTTTTTATTACTGTAAATCAAGGTGTAGCTGCAAATAAAAGTGAATTGAAGTAAAGTTAAGGAAACATACTTCAAGAGGGAAGAAAATAAAATCATCTCAGACTTGTCTAGCACTCTAATGTCCTATAAAATACCTCCTTTCCTCACCAGCCCTTTGGAACAGCCAAAGGAGTCTCCCCAGCAGAGCATATGCTGCTGAGGAAGTTCAGTGCAGACAGAGTCAATAAAACATAGAGCTACATACCAAACCACCAACCATGAATACCTTGATATTAAGGTAATTCCAGCAGCCAGGGATCTAACAAGCACATTAAATCTGCTTCCAGAGACCACATTATCAGGGAGTCGGAGCCAGCTTGCATACATGCAAAAATGTTCCTCTTGCATGGAGCCAGATTTGCTTGTGCAAGACCTCTTTTGGCAGCCACCACTGACTAAAAGTGTACAGGAGCATGACTTGCTCGAATGGCCTCTGCTGTTTTCTTTTTTCCCAATCAGATCTGCTTTGCCACTGGAGCAAATCCTCACGCATGCTTTCCTGCCACTCTGATCCCAGGGCAGAACTTGAACTGTTTTTTCAACCAGCAAAAACCACCAGCAGGCTTGGCATAAAAAAAAAAGCAGGGATGAGGAAAGTAAACATTGGAAAGAAGTGCACAATCTTCAGAGCCTTCCTAGGTCTGCTGTGGTTCAGTAGGTTATAAAAGTCCCTCCTGAATTCTCAGTGCTCTGCCTAGCATGAACATCCTCCTCCCTCTGGGCTGTGCACCAGGTTATGCTGTACAACTGTCAGCCAGCAAAATCCTGCTCTGCCGCTGAGTTATGGAATACAAAGGGAGCAGAGGAAAAAAGAGGGAAGCAGTGGTTGCAAAAGGATGCTTTGCCAGGGCAACAACCATTTGCAGACCAACGTTAAAAGAAGTGCAAACCCAAATCCATCTTTGTCTCTGCTGACATTTGGGCATGGAAGATGAATTAAGGCTGGAGGGGTCTCATGGTGCATTGTTTCTGAGGGAGATTTGTACAGGAATCTTGTTGTTTCCAAGGGCAAAATGC
The DNA here is from genome assembly GCA_013390005.1 of Calyptomena viridis. Taxonomy (NCBI): domain Eukaryota; kingdom Metazoa; phylum Chordata; class Aves; order Passeriformes; family Eurylaimidae; genus Calyptomena; species Calyptomena viridis. Next base: position 81,181 of record WEIV01000946.1, on the reverse strand, counting down.
AAGGCTTTCCAGTAACTATTGATTTTCACAGATGAGCCTTGTTGTAGATCAGCTACACTGATGCAAATAAATAGAAAAACAACCAAGAAGGCAGAGAGAAGGCAAAAGATGACTCAAAGCTAATGGAGAAGATCCCAGTGATTTCCCAGGTCACTGGATCAGGCCTCCAAGTGGAGAAAAAGCACAACCTGCAAGTGTTTGAGCAGCTGACACACCACAAGTGAACATCCATCCTTCCAAAAACCTGCTCTCCAGCCTTTGCCCTGGGCTCTGTGAATGAACAGGGGACTTGGCCATGCACAGCCTTCAGTCCAGGAACCTTCAAGAACATCCTGATCTTTCAGAAAGAAGCAAATAAACCCCTCAGTTTCCAAAACTCTCCTTTTTGTGTTCAATAGTATTATTTATACAATATACAACACTGTTGGGGGAAAAAAAAAATAGAAAGGTTCTCCAGAAACCTGCCCTGGTTTTTTATTTTAACAAATGACTTTTCTTCAACAGGCCAACATAAAATCCTCCTGAATGTCTCTCTTGCTGGCATTTTGTTGCTCCAAACTCTTTTCAAACATTTTGAGAGCACAGTTAAGCATTTTAAACCTGCCTGTGCTGTGATGCTCTTCGCACCCACTAACCCTTTCCTCATTCTTGCTGTGCAAACCATACCTGGCTCTTTCTGCATGGACAAGTCTAAACAGATTCCCAGGATCCTTTCCTCTCTGTTTCTGGGAAGCTGGTGTTCTGCAAGGCTGAAAGGGACATTTATTGTTGCATGAAGCTTATCAAGCTCGAATCTTTGGGGGTTTCAGTAACTAAATCCTGTCCTTCTTTCTGCATGAGGGATTTCTCTCTTCCATGAGGGTATCTCTCATTATCCAGTTTTCCCACACTTTGCTCAGTGTCTCATTCCTCCCCTGTTTTCCATCCTCTGTGAATCCGAAGATCCAAACTAGTTGTACTTGCACCACCACCAGGCAAGTGTGTAGCTGTGACAGCAGAGCTGTTTCTCACAGGAATACTGGTTTATGTTCAGCAAAGATCTCGCTGTAGGTTCACAGCACCTATTCCTGATCTCTCCATTATATCACAGAATCATGGGATCACAGAATGGTTTGGGTTGGAAGGGACCTTTACTATCCAATTCCAACCTCTTGCCATGGGTTGACTGTTTTCAGAAGTTTCAAATTTTGAAAAGCTTCAACCCTTTGGGCTGAGGTTTTCCTTGAGACTGGTCACGAGTGAACACATTTTATTCAGTTGTTTGCTTAATGTGTCAGTCAAAACAAAATAGTCATTTCCAAAATCACAGCCAAGAAAATACCTTTGGAGATGTTTCTGCCTTCATGTTAAGACAGTTTTGGTGTTTTTTCCTTCAGGAACCCAGAGTGTGAACACATCAGCACATCTCAGTGCAGAAGGTCACCCTCTTCTAAGGTCAGCTGAGCACCCAACAGCTCAGCCATAAAATAATGTCAAAGCCTTCTTGCTTTCTGGCCTTATAAATCCCCATCCACACCATGATGAGCTTCATTAGGAAGTGCAAGGTCTTCCCAGTTCCTTATCAGTGAATTCCCCTGTAAGGGTGGAAATATGGGAACAAAGTCTCACCTCCACCTCCTCCAGTGATCAGATTTGGGCACTCAAGTGGCAGCAGCCACATGGTTTGGGGAGGAAATGGGGGTAATGTTGGGAGAAGGCTGAAGACAAGCCAAGAAATGCCTCATTTTTGGGTTTTCTCCCTTGGACACGAGATAAAACATTCCCTTTGGTGTCGTGCAGGGTGCTGGGACAAGCCCAAACACAGAGCTGTTGGGCACCCAGCAAAACGAGGGGCAGAAGAGAAGACACCTGTACACATTCCAGCACGAAACAGGAGCTGGGCAGGGATTTCCTGCAAAATAGTTTTTCACTTAGTCAACTAAGGCCTACCTAAGTCCTTCTTAAGTACTTAATTCCTTTTTTGGGAACAGGCCCTGTGCCAGCCAGCTGCTCCAACTGCTGTGAGTGTGTTTTCACACAGCTCCTGCTGCCTTTCCCATCCCAGAGCAAGGACAAGCCACTTGCAGAGCACAACTCCAACAAGAGAGGTTGCATTTCTTTCTCTGATTTCAAGGCTGGGGCTCAGGGCGGTTGAGTTGTTTGCCCCAAAGGCATATTTTCCCTCCCTTTATGCCTCTTTATAGACTCCCTGGTATAAATCAGCTGGCAGGAATCTGCCTGCACGAGCTCATGTGCCAAGAGTTTCATGTTGCTGTACCCAACCAAGGGAGGACTCTTTTTCCTTCTAGTATTTTAGTCACATGGTGGCACCTTCATTGGGTAACAACACAGAAAATAAAGAGTCTGAAGCCATCTGCTGCTCAGGTTGTTGAGTTTGATAAAGTTCACAGGGAAGGGAATCAATCCCCTCCCAGGTCAGCAGGAGAACAAATGTTGTGGACTGGGCATCTGCCTAAGGAACACCTTACAACAGCCTTCTGGTGCCTAAAAGGGGCTGGAGAGGGACTTTTCACAAGGGCGTGGAGAGACAGAACAAGGGGAAATGGCCTTCAGCCGGAGGAGGGAAGTTTTAGTTTAGATATGAGGAAAAAAATTCTTCCTTGTGAGGGTGGGGAGGCCCTGGCACAGGTTGCCCAGAGAAGCTGTGGATTCCCCATCCCTGGAAGTGTCCAAGGCCAGGCTGGATGGGGCTTGGAGCAACCTGGGATAGTGGAAGGGGTCCCTGCCCATGGCAGGGATTGGAATGAGATGATCTTTAAGGTCCCTTCCAACCCAAACCGTTCTATCATTCCATGATAAGTTTGTTGAGATTGTCATCCCCTGCTTTGCTTTTGCTGTCTCTCCTTTCCCTTCTTTCACAGCAGATGAAGGACAGCACATTGTTGTAACCTTCCTAATGCTCAAACAGCATTTCATAATCTGTCAGACATCTACTCTGCCACTTAATAATAGTAACAATAATAATAAAGTCAAACTCAGAGCAACTGATTTGCCAATCTGCAGCTGATCTGAAATGTGCTGCTGTTGTTTCAAACCTGAAGAAGGGTTAGTGAGGCAGAAAACTTCTCTGGTTTCTTGTCTTGTTTGTTTGCTTTTTTCCCTCCAAATTCATTTCTTTGTCTAATAAAAATCTGGTTTTGCTTAAAAACAAGCAAGCAAACAAACCCAAACCCAGGCACTTCCTCCAGATTTTTAATTTAAATTGTCAGCAGGTGGCTGGGATTGAATAGTGGTGTGCCTAGTCATGGTTATGCAAGAGGCAGGCAGAAAAGTTAGCACTTCACAAAAAGTTAGTACTGCACAAAATCTGGCTAAAACAGCTGCAACTTGTCCTCCCCAGGGCTCCTTCTTCTCCCTGTTCCTCAGCCACCACAGCTGGGAGATGAAAGCTGTTTGTCAGGATATTTCAGACTATTTGGAGTGGTTTGTGCCTCTGTTTTCCTGGACTGCAGATCCCCTGAAGCCTCAAACCCAACACCAGGTCCCAGCACCAGCCTTGTCTCAGGGGCATCATCCCCTACCTTTGTGCCAACCCTATGGAATAAATACATCCAGGGGCTCAGTTAATTACCATTTGTGATGCCAATTCGTTGCACTGCATCCCAGTCAAGTTGGGGTTTGTTTTTTAATTAGTCATTGCACACCAGGGCTCTCACAGCCCAGCATAGGTGTGGCTGGAAGGTGAGGCTCCCTGCAGGGTGTCAGGCTTCTGCTGTGGCACAATTTTGGATGTGTTTTCTCCATGCAAACGCTGCATTTCCCACAAATCACAGCTCTGCTTTAGCCCACACCACGAGCTTATTAGGAATGACTTTAGTACCCCACAAATACCCCACTGTATGTGCATATTCACAGACACTGCAGAGATAAACTCATTTTCCATCTCTGTGCAGCCACTAAGTCTCAAAACTGAAATACCGGGCTATGAGAAGAATTTTCCACCAAAAAAAAATAATTCCTGGGCCTTTTAAATACCTAAAAACCTCAATAGTGTTGAAAGTAATGGTAGGGTTGCAAAAGGCCACGGAGCTGGCAAGGGAAAAAATCATTTTATTTCAAGGTCTATATATTGGTAACCTTCTGTTCATCTATTCCTAATGTAGGAAGAATCAAATCTAAGTGGGGAAGCAGCACACCCTGACCCAGGATGATGGATGTTACAGTAGGAAAGTTTTTCCTCTGAGAGAGTTTCTGGGTCTCTCTTACCTGTGTGGTGTAGCTGATTTGTGCTTCTTCATGTAGGCAGAGTAATCATAAATACAGAATAACCTGCTAAATAAGCCAAATTTTTGTCTCCTCTGCCTGGCCAGGACATACCAGTGAATTTGGAGTGCTGATCCTTGCAGTCCTACAAAGCACATTTCCAAGAAAGAAGGATGGGTTTGTCATGGCTTCATCGTGAAACTTGTTACAAGCTGATTTTCTCAGGAAGTTATGAAGAATTTCCCTGCCTGTGTGAACAAGTTCACACTGTGGAAAATGTTTTCGGAAAGCAACTCTTCTTTTATGCAAGCAAAATGCAGCTTGTGAAATAAAGTATCCACTTCTCTCACTCAAACCTAATGTATTTTTAAATTGGATGCTTTTCTCTCCTAGAAAAAGCACAGGTGATGCTACTGGCACAGCAGGGACACTTATAGATAATTTATTTTTTTATAATTAATTACTTTGCTGTGAATTAGAAAGTTGGAGTGCCCAGGATTCTCTTTGAGGGACACAACAGCTCCAAAAATGTTCATTCCTACTGTGTTTTCTCTGCACTACAAAGACTTCAGGTTGCATGAAGCACCATTTCCCTTGATTGTCCAGGTCTGATGAACAGAGGGCAAGCTCTACTTCACCTCAAACAGATATTTGGGAGCTACTTAACAAAATGTTCAGACTTTTAAACGCTTCAAGGAAAATCCAGGAGTGTCCAATCAACTCAGGACATGGTATTTCACAAGTAAATTTATGTATTTACTTACACACCCTGTCCCCATCATCTTCTCCATCCCTGGCCCCACTCCTGTCCTTGCTGCCCCATCCAACACTGTCTCCTCACCAACCTCAGGGACAGTGGCCACAGCTCCCAGAGGGGACAGAAATATTCATGAAGGTCCCTTAAACCACTAAATTCTGACTAATATATAAACCAGGGCCTTCCACCTGCCTCTTTGAGGTGGTCAGGGATGAATTGGAAATACCAGTGACACTTTCCTGTAGGTGAAGGATTATTTGCCCAAGAGTTTTATTGCAGGGAGCTTTCTTCTTTTTTTATTCCTGACCAATCCATGGATGTTGTTAATTTAAGGTTTAAAAGGCTTTTTCTCACACATACACACACACCCATATATGTTTTCCACTGAAGTCTGTGCTTTTTCCTAGACCCACCCAAATTCCAGTACATGGCTCACTTGTGTGCCAAGCTTTCATATTTTCCTTGCAATGAATGGAAAAATGCCCCCTTTTTCCACTTCTGCACATTTTAGGGGGAGAGCCATGTAGAGGAGAAGGGAATTTAGTTATACCTGTTATTTCAGGGAAGGAACATGAAAGAATCCCCGTGTTGTCCATGGGAACACCCTATTCCTGAAGTGAATGGGGTCCAAGCCCCAGTGCTTGGTTGGGACTCAGAGCTGTAACTGTGGGATGCTAAGGAGATTTAAAAATTAGTGATTATAAAATAAAAATCAGTAACTATAAAGTAACAAAAGCTGCTGGTTGGTATAATTCCATTCTGTTTATATGAAGAACTTCACACTCCTGAATGCACTGGAATTTTAGGAGAGGGCTGAAAGGAAATCAAAGATTAATGGTGAGAAACGCTGGGGAGTGTAAAGTGGAAGTGATCCCTTCAATAGAGTACCAGCAACTTCATGGAATCACAGGATGTTTGGGATGGAAAGGACCTTAAAGCTCATCCAGTTCCAATCCTCTGCCATGGGCAGGAACACCTTCCACTATCCCAGGTTGCTCCAAGCCCCATCCAGCCTGAGCCTGAACTTGGAGAGAGGTGGTGGAACAAGAGCAAAGGGCTCCTCTTGTCCCCCAGAGCAGCCTGGCAGAGGGAAGGCTGCAGGAATTCCACCTTTCCACCCACACCTTCCCTCCCACAGAGCTGCTCTGTGGCTCAAGGGGTGGCAGGAGCCCCCAGACCATGAGGAAAGAGCCATCAAAGTCCTGTTCTCTCCTGATTTTGCACCTCCAGGGTGACCCCCAGGGCTGCAACAACACAAAAATTCCATCCAAAGCCTTTTCCTTGCACTTGCCTTCACGGGGATTCTCTGCTGTCTGATTAAGGCTGAACCCCCATTGATTTCCTCTTCTCAGTGAAGGACTTAATAAAGCCTCTCTGACTTCCACAGCTCCCAGTTCCATGGAGCTTGTTGGAACACAATTTCTGAAACCTCTGTTCACCTGCCAAGTTAAGCTGAAATTAGCCCATGGATTTAAAGACTTGGGCTGGTTTGTAGCCCTTCACTGGGAGGTGATGGAAATTAAAATGTTCTTGGTTAATTATTTATTTTTCCATCAGCAAAATGCTAACACTGTACAGAAGCTTATTGTCAATCTTATATATGTGCAAAAATTGGATTGAAAAAAATGTAATTACATATTTAAGAAGCTTTTTCCTGACTTTCTTGATTGGGAGGTCACACAGCCCAGGATTGTCTGTCTTCCACATAATCTCCCAAGGAATCAAAGGGAAAAGAATGTTTTCCTCATCGCTCTCCCAAATTACTCAATCCCTGCCAATTTCCATGACACAGACCCCTCATTCTGCTGCAGAGACTGTGGCTTCTGAAAGGGAGGAAATAGCAGGAATGTACTGGTGCACATCAAGGTTTTTGGATTTTCTTGGCAAACCAAAAATATCACAACAAACAAAAAAAAGGGCAAAAAATTTCAACTTTTCTGGCAAAAATAAAAAAAAAGGGTCATTCTGGCTGTTTATTCAAACCAAAACTAAGCCTTTCTCTTTTTTTTTTTTTATGTTTGCATTGATATCTCTGTGTGTGTCTAATTTAAGTCAGGTGAATTCCTTGAAGTGGCAGATCACGACACTCTACTTCCACAAAGTCAAAATGGAATTTTTTTTACATTTCAAGATTGTTTTCAGACTTTTTCAGTCTGAGCTGCTCTGTCATACTCACATGAATTTATTAGATCTCTCATCCAAACCTGCATTTTCAGCTCATAAGGATTTTGGCTGAAAAGTCTCAGCCTCCTGTTGCTGTAGGGACCATGAGTCCCCTGCTTGAGTGACAAGTGACACTTGGAGAACACAACCTGTTGGGATTTGGGGACATAACCATGCAATTCACTCATCATTTTTCTTTGCCTTACACTTTCTTGGGAACCTCCATAAAAACAGTGACAAATGTGCCTAAACAAGAGAAAACCTCACGCTGTTTTTCAAAGTTACTGCCCTTCCTTATACTCAAAGCAGGTTGTTTTGCTTGTTTATTTGCACATCCCTTATCTTTACAGCTGTTCCTTTGTGATCCCATGTCATCTCTGCAATCCTTTGCAGCTGGGAATTTGGGAAGGTCTAGCTTTGATCACTGGAGCAATCAGCCTGAATGGAACATTGTTCCTGTTCTGCCGAGGAGATTTTCCGACGACGTCCAGAACACCACAAACTTATTTTTAAAATTCTACAACATTCAGCAACTTCTACCTTGGGGTTTTTTTTTTTTTGAAGTTTTACAGATGCTGTGAATTTCAGAAGTCACTTTGATGTTTTCCAAGCAGCCTGATTTATGGGAACAAGAAATACCACCATTCCCCAATTACTTTCTGTCGCCTTTTAACAAGGTTTGATCCATCAATGGAAATACAGCCTGGCTGAGGAATCCAGGCATAAAGAATGACTGGGGTATGAGGAAATCAACTCCATCTCCCACAAGGGATCATTTCTTCAGTGGAAAAATCAAACTTTTTGATCTCTAACCCTCTGTACTTTTCCTGTAATATTTAATTTAATCAAGCCTCCGTTTTCATTGAAAACCACATTTGATGGGAAATGTGTAACTAGTAGACCTGTCCATGTTATTTTAGTGCTGTTTATGTTCTATTTTAGTGCTGTTGGAAGGAATTTGTATTTTTGTGGGTAATTACTAAAGATAAGTGGTTGCAAGAAGTAGCTAAGTAGGACTCTGAATATTTCAAATTGCACATTTCAGATGGGGTTAAGAACGTGGCATTGCTGAAAGTCCAGAGGCTGTGACTCCACCACTCAGGTGGCAGCTTAAAGACAGAGCAGAAAACTCCTTTATTCCCCTTTCTGGTGACATGTTGACAAGCCCAGCCTTTCCCAAAGGAAAAGCACTTCCTTTTGGAAAAGCATTTCCACTGCTCCACTTGCTACATGATCCAGACTTCTCATCTGCAGGCAGCTCAATGCCACAGCATCTCCAAAATCCACCTTTTCTTCAAGTTCAGAGTTTCAGTTTATCAATTAACCATTTCTCAATGCATCCTCAGCTCAGAATCCTTCTCATGTATGATTTCCAGGATAAAAATCTTATTTTCTTTCTGCTCTTTTGATAATTTTATTTTCCCCTTCAGTAATGCAAACACCTCTTTAATTTTTTATACCTATAAATCTCACAGCCCTGCTCCCCATAGCTCTGCCTTTCTTCTGCTCTTTGTTGGCACCTCATCCCTCTTTCTCATCAAATCAATCCCTGGTAATTTTTGTCTTGTCTCCTCTTTTAAACTTCTCTTATGCTATTCCACAACAACTTCCTATTTGACACAAATTAAATTCCCCTTTTCACCATATCCTGCAAATACACCTATTTTGAGACACATCACAACTCCAACAAACATCTCCCCATCCATGTTCACCTGGAAAGTTCTTCCTGTGTGTCCCATTGTGCCTCACTCGTTGTTAGATATGGAATAATTTCAAGTAGATTTGAAGTTTTCCTTTGCTTTATTCGTCTGACTGCAAAGTGTGTTAAAGATTTACCACATGGTGAGAAAAACCTTGTGCTGATTATGGGCTACAGTAAAGTATCAGCATGGATAACAAATGATGTGTTTTCCTGGAGACTCTCCTTCTCCAGGATGGCTCTGCCCACTGCACACCCAGGATACCCCGAGTGTTGCTTTTTAGGATGGAATCATAGAAACACAGAAATACAGAATCATAAAATCAGAGAACCATAGAATGGTTTGGGTTGGAAGGGACCAAGGGATCATCTCATTCCAACCCCCTGCCATGGGCAGGGACACCTGTGGCTACACCATGTTGCTCAGAGCTCCATCCAACCTGGCCTGGAACACTTTGAGAGATGGAGCAGCCACAGCTTCTCTGGGCAGCCTGTGCCAGGGCCTCACCAACCTCACAGGGAAGAATTCCTTCCTAATATCCAACCTAACCCTACCCTCTGTCAGTTGGAAGCCATTCCCCCTTGTCCTGTTACTCCATCCCTTGGAAATGGTCTCTCTTCATCTTTCCTGTTGGCTCCTTCAGGTCCTGGAAGGCCACAATGAGGTCACCCCAAAAAAGCTTCTCATCTCCAGGCTGAACAATCCCAACTCTCCCAGCCTTTCCTCCCAGCAGATCCCTCTGATCATCTTCATTCAGGTTAGTCCTCTAAAAAGTTTGTCTGGTCTGAGCTGATCTTCTAAGGCAGAGCCAATGGAGACAGATGGAAATCTCCACACAGTCAACCTACCTCTTCCTCTGCTCCCTGGATGTGCCCATCTCCCTGCAGTGCTTGATAACCTGAGACCAGATCTTGAACATTTAGACAGCTGGAATTGTCCTTCCTTGGCCTGTTCTTGCTGTATATTGGTGGTTTTGAAAGGTATCAGATCTATTTATTGTATAAAACCAACTTTTCCAGTGTATGTACTGGCAGTCCCAGTACTCCTGGAAGCACAAGGCTTGCACATGTAAATAAGATGGTATATGTGTGTGTTTGGAGTTGGAATACCCTGGTTTGACTCATTCTGGTGAGGCTTGTGAGGTTAAATCCCACAGAAAATGCAGTGCCATGTGAAATCCAATGTAGGATTACACAACATGTACTCTTTCCATCACACGTGGAGTTTAGTTGTTGTAAAAGCATGCAAGTTATCCACAGAACTTGGTGAACAAGCATCTTACACAAAAGCAACGCATCTAGGAATCTAAAATAAGGTCTAGGGTATGTCTGCTCTATCTTTTTTACAGGTTCTTGCCTATGACAGTCCCTGCCACAGGTCAGTTTGTTTGTCTGTGTCATCAACATGGAAATTGCCACCACATCCATTACTAAAATATGGATTCATCATGTTTGAAGGCTTATGGTCATCCATGATCACAGAATCACAGAGTTTTCGAGGTTGGAAAAGACCTTCAAGATCATCCAGTCCCATTGTCAATCCAGAATCACCACTAATCCACGTTTCCAAGGGACACTTCCAGAGACAGGGACTCCACCACCTCCCTGGGCAACTAATTCCAAGCTCTGACCACTTCATTTTGAGGCTGGGGAATAAGGATCTGGGTGTTCTCCCATCTTTTTTTTTCAGATTTCACTGTTAGTGTTTGACCTCATACAGAAACACACTTAAATCTAAGTTTCTAGTGAAAACACGAAGGTCATTATTGACTTCTGTGACGTTGTCAATCTTTGTGTGACATCTTGGTGGTTAATAAATTTCTTAAGATCATGTGAATAATCACAAAAAGAGCTTCTCCTCGATGATACAATCATTATTTATAAGATCTAAAGAGGCACTGAAGCATTTAAAAGCATTGTTATTCTCACATTTTCACTGTTTACCAACCAAAATTATATCTGCAAAGCCAGGACCCCACATCAAGCTGCAGTAGGAGGATAAATCGCTAGGGTTGCTCCACTGGAGTGTCTTTTTGGATTTCTGCATGAAATTTTCTTAAAATAAGATTTTATTTTCCCTATCACCTGAGATCTTATAAAGGGGAGGGAGATTTACTACCAATAAATATTATTTTGGGTCATGATCAAATCACAGCTTTGGAAATTTTACTCTGCCAAGAAAATAAATCAACATTAAAGTTTACACATTTTTGCTCCAAAACTATATATATTAAAAGTTCAGTACATGTTTGAGGGTTTTTTTGTTGAGGTGGTCGTTTGGTTTTATTGATTTGGGGTTTTTTTTTGTTGTTTTCTTTGTTAGTTACTCTGTTTTTTCTTTTTGGGGGTGTGGGTTTTGGGTTTGTTTTGAGGGTTTTCTGTGAAAATTTGGGTTTTTTTGGGTAGTCATCTGTTGTTGTTTTTTTAACTGCAACAGTAGAACAGCCTAGGAATGAACTTCAAGCACCAATAATGTTATTACCTGTCCTGAGGACAGGGAGTGAGGATTGTGGCCCAAAGTGTTTTGGCATAATTATCTCAAGAAGAGCAAAGGCATGAGGAAAAAGATCTATTATTAGGATTTCCAGCAGTGTGACAGACCTTTAGACTAAAGCTGACTGAAACACAGGCACAATTTTATAACTTTTTTTTGCTGAAATCTCACCAATGAAAACAGACAGATCTCAACTTGGAGCTCATGATGTAAAAGGGCCACAGTGTGAACAAGAACCGGAGCTGAAACCTTTGGTTTGCCCATTATACACAGATTAAAATCACATTATTGGCTTCCCCACACCTGCCCTTGTTGTGTTCATTCCCCTCTGGTCCTGTGGAAGCATTTTACACTCCAGGCCATTTCTGTCTGATTTTTTGTGCCTTGACAAGAGCTCTCAGCACCTTTTGCCCAACACATTCCACGGCAGATAATGGACATTCAGCACCCCTGAGCTGACATTCACTGTGTTAATTCATAACTCACAAAGTCCCTTGAAATAATTGGCTTTCTGCCCAGTCTTAGGGAAAAAGGAGGTTTGATCTAAAACCAAAAATTGGGAGCAGTCAAGAGACCAAGTAACACATGTCACAGAGGCCACCAAGTGTGACAATAAACCAAACTCAATATGGGCATGAAATAAAATATTGCCTCTAAAGGTTTTCTCCTTTTTTCATCCTATTTTGGTGAGAGTGTTTTGTCATTTGCTTAAGAAAATGAATCAGAATTGCAAGTGTATCACTCAAACACCTCCTCCCATATGCTGCTGTACCTCTGGGCTGTCAAGGAAGCCCTAAAATCACAGAAAACACATCTCTGCTTGTCTCCCCTCCATCCTTTTATCCACAGGACAGGGCTGTGGTTTGGCTGTTTGTGGTGGAGAGAGGAAGCTGTTGATAGGTTTGGTGTTGGAGTGTTTGAGGAAGGAAACTTTCAGGAAACATTATTTCGGGATAAGGCAGCAGGAAACTGAAGCCTGTTTGCTTGGGTGAGAGGCTGGAAAGGATTCAGAAAAGGAGAGCTGGCATGGAAGTTTCCAGGAGTAAGGACAGGCAGCTTGGAGTGGGATCACTGCTGAGCAGAAAAAAAGGAGACACTTTGACAAAACTTTTTAGACAAAGTCTGTTGTTGTCAGAAAAATTTTTCTGGTTGACATTTTCGTTGGAAAATAGTGTGTGAAATTAAAATCATTTAAGCAGGAAGAATTTATTTACTGGCCAAAATGTTGTGAGCCTCTATTTTAGTCTATTTATTCTGGCTCCTTTATTTTATTTTATCTATTTATGTCTATTTTATTACGTTTTTGTCAGGCTGGGCAATTCCAGTGAGAAAAAGGGGAAATTTTGATCATAATGTATTTTTCCCTTTTCTCTTCATCAGTTCATGTTAAGAATTTACCTTTTAAGTCACCTAAGTAGGTGCACTGTTATATTGCTTAGTTACAGATTATGGTAATATATTACACAGATAAACATTTTTATCATGTGGTCTCAATGTAAAAGTGCTAATTGTTGATAAGGAAAAGTTCATCATGTAAAAGCAGAGAGGTGTCCTACAAACTGTGATCTGGCCAACAGTGAAACACCTCAGCTAAAGCACTGCAGATTAAATTAATCTAATCAGGATGTACTATTGTTCCTGTCAAAATTGATTTTATTTTATCTCTTTTGAGTTACAAAGAGAAGGTGGCTCTCTAAGCACAGACAAATCTACTTGATGATCTCCATGAGAAAAACAGAGCAGAAAGGAGCCAAGTGTGAGTTTAAAAGGTCCCAAACTGCAGCTCCCAAGCCTCAAACCTTCCTTCCACCTTAAACACCAGTGAAAATGTGCAGGCCCTGGAGGTCAAATTGCAGGGGCTACTTTGGACCGAGTGGGAGAAGGAATTTCTTAATCCAGAAGCCCTCCTGGGGGGCCACAGAAAGTCAGATCTTCTCCTACCTCAGCAGACACAGAGCAGGGAGGGAAGGGGTGTGGAACAGATCAAAAATAAGCACCATCATCACCTGGAAAATGAGCCAGATCTCAGCAAGGATCCCCAAGCCTCGGTGTCTAAAAGCTTGCAAGGCTTTCCCAGCATCTCCAAGGTTTTTCTGCAGCCACAGGGAATCTGTACAAGGTCATGGTACCCCCTGAGACACGTTCTGGGTCCAACCCATGTCCCAGCAGTTCATTTCAACCTTTCACCAGGAGCAAAGGTTTGCAAAAGACTCTGCTGGAAGAGGAAACTTGCCAAACACCTTTCTCCCCAATGGGTATAAATACCTTCAGATGTGTCATCCTGACAATTCCCCTCCCTTCTTCATGTCCAAGCAGTATTTTTCCAGCGGAGGACGATGACACCCAGATCACTCATGTCATTGTTTGCTCCCTTTCTGCCCAACCACGACCTGACTTGCTGTGAACCCCGGGCTGTGCCAGTCACACAAACACAATTTCATACCCAGGAGGAGGCAGAGATGCTCTGGTTGGTGCTGTAGCCATTGGTTTTGGCTGCTCTCTGTGTGCATTTCACACCACTCGGGACAGAAAGGTAGTGAGTGAACAGGGGTTTCAATTCATGCACAGCCAGCACAAGGGAGCTACTTTTTTTGGCAGTGCCCTGTTTCCTCCAGGAAAACAAAATTCATGCACATGGCTTCTTACCAGGCTGTTTGCCATATTTACACCAGGAGATTTGCCATATCAACAAACACACACAAACACACTGAAGGCTGAAATGATCCTCAAGCCTTTAGTAACTCGTTCAAGTCATTCATGAATGTTCTGCCACCCCAAAAGATGAAAGACCAATCAGGAGGAAGGAATCCTTCAGCTATTTAACATTTAGTGAATTCATTTGGACTGACAATATTGATTTTGAGTATTTGATACACCAACAAATATTTTTTCTATTTTTCATACACATTAGAACCTCCAATGTAAAGAATTTTCGCTCCATTAAAACAAGCAAACAAACAAATAAACCAAAAAGACATCGCCCCAAAATCTCCTCTGTCTTTCCTGGAAGCAAAGTGAATCAAAACTTATTTCAGAATGTTCTGAGGTTCAAAACAGTTACACTTCTGTTTTTCTTGGTCCCTCACAGCTTTGGTGTCTACCTGTTCCCAAAGAATACAGCCCATGTCTATGAACTGTGTGTCTTAGGAGAGGGAAAAGGGAGAGGAGGCAGGAATAATATTCCAGACTGTTTTAATGAAATCTGGACAAATGCAAAATTCAGCTGCAATCAGGGCTGTGAGCTGATGGCTTGTTTGCTTCATTGCACAAGGAGCCAGGGTAAAAAAGAACTATTTGTTTTCACTTGAAATTCTATAAAAAGTAACAGGGCTGAATTGTTGTATGTACGTTGGAAGACTGAAGCCCAAGTCATCTGCTGCTGTTTTTGTCTCCAGGCCATGCCTCCTTTGCTGGGATGAAATTCCTGGGGAAGTTTTTGGTCTGTCTACACTCTGCTTTTTAAAAGCAAGGCCAGTTTGTGCTGCACAACCAGCACTGTGTCACATTCCAGGCTTGTTTCCTCCCTCCTCTAAGCTGGTCATTAGAGAGAGCAGAGAGCACAGTGACATTTTACAAGCAAGGAAATAAAGACATTTCTTCAGCAGCAAATTGCCTCCTTTCCCCCATCCCAATTAAAAAATATATATATATATATCACAGGTAATATCACAGGAGAACACAGGCTTGGCAGACAGGTACACAGTGATCAGAAAGACCCTAAAAATGCCTCTAAATACAATATGGCCAAAGGCATGTGAGGGAACAAGGTTATAAAAAGTAATGTAGATACTCCTGGTTCACAAAGGAAAACCAGCTTTGTCCATTTTTACAACCAGCACGTCATGGAGAAAAAAAGAACTTATCTGAAAATCTCATTACAGCAAGATCCCAATGTAAAAATAAAAAGGGAGGCAAAAATGAGCTGCACTGAAGTAGAGGGGAATTTATACCACAGGCTTGGACTGTGATTAGTGAGGAAAAGTCAGACCTGTTGTAAACAAGTAATGTGAAGACACAGGCAAAAGTTGAAAGACAATGCCTAAAGTTCTCCAACTCAGACATGTTGACATTCTTTATGCCTGCCACAGAAAACTTACATTCTCATTTCTCACACAGACAGGTAACAGAGGCAGGATAAAGTTCTAGGCAAGTTTTCCCACTATGCCAATGAAAACTGATTTCTGCACTGAAAAAAGGAGCAAGAGCTGACTGCAAGTTATGCTTCTAACACCTTGTGCAGCACTATAGGTTTCTACAGGAAAAAATCTCCGGCAGAAAAAGAGTTACAAAGACAGGTTGAGTGCCTGTCCCCCTCCCCATCACATAAAAATATCAGCCACATGCATCACAACCCCCCCCCAGTAACTTACACCAGTGGAGAGACCAAACCGTGACAGCTTTGGCTTTATCGCTGAACTGCCTGTATCCCAAAATTCACAGGAAGGCATAACCCTACAAACATTTTAAATTTACACACTTTCTAAGTCCTTAAACCACTAAAATAAAAGAAAAATAGGAAAAGAACCTGCTCTTTACCTTCCATTCCTGCACAGCTTCCAAAGCACTGCTAAGCATTTATGCATTTTTGACAAGTACCTCTTACCTGTAAAAGAGCAGTGTTCAGATTCCTTACTAGATGTTATCGTCATGACAAGTCAAACAATCTTTTTTTATGAAAGGTTGGATGGCTTCTCAATAAAGCATGGGTGCATGGTTTAAAAAAAACCTCAAAAAACAGCAAAAAAACAGCAAAAACCAAAACCCTCAGAGAGTCTCCCTTCCCTCGCTGTCAGTCAAAAACAAGTTGAAATAAGCCTGAGTTGGAATTACCTGAATAAAGAAACTGGAGAGAGGGAGGGAGGAGAAGGAGGGAGGGAGGGAGAAAGAGAGGGGAAAAAAAAAAGAGTCTGAGAGGAGACTCAGTGATGTCAGCAGAGTGTGTTAAGGAAATCTACAGCTGAGCCCAGCAAACTTTATAACTACACAGCACTCGACACCCAGTTACGTGGTGAGCAAATACCTGCCCAAGAGGAAACTCATTTACTTCTAAAGAAGTCAGTTAATCTTTGAAGAAACTTCAGCCAGGCTGATCAAAGTCCCCTAAAGGCCTTATTTCCTAAATAAATAAGGCTATGAATGGTTGTACATTGCTAAGAAAAGAGGAAAAAGAAGAAAAAGGTCAACGCTATTGATCACCCCTTTCCTGTTGCCAAAAGGGAGCCTGAAACTCAAATGAAATAAATCCATACTAAGGTTGTAACACACTGAGCTGCAGCAGCAGAAATCCCTGACCACCAAAGTTTCCAAAGTTTAGCCACAACACTCTTTTCCTTTGATGACTTATCCTGGGTTTGCTTCAGTGCCTTTCTGCTCTGGTTTTCTGGCTGCAGAAAGCACAGATAATGCTGATTTGAGCAGGGAAATCAGGTACCTTTGAGCACAGGGAGGAAGAGATGTGGAGGAAAAGCCTGTGCTGCTGGTATTTCATGGGATTCCCAGAACTGGATGCAAGCTGCAGCAGGGAAAGGGAAGGCACTGCAGCACTGGAAGGGTTAATGTAACAGCCCTTGGATATCACTCTTCCATGCCCATATTCCCAAGGATACTGCTCCCAGGAATTGTGTATCTCAGCAAGCTGGTCCAACACACCTGTAGCTCAGCATCACCTGCAGGGACATCCCACAGTGCAGCTGATGCCGGGACAACTTCCCTCCCTTTTCCCTGGGGGAAACAACACATGGAATGGGTGATTTACTGCCAAAACTCTGCCCACCTCAGACTCCCAGAGAACACATTAGGCAAACCAAAATCCTGGGTAAACAGGGATTTAAATGCCATTAACAGATGTTAATAATGCCATTAATAATGATATACAGCCATAAGAAAGTAGAGGCTGGAATTCTGCATCAAATGCATGAGTATGTAGGAATCCAGGCAGTGCCACCAGGCAGCAGCTGTTTTACATTTAAAAGGGCAACAGTTAGATGTGATTTTTTTTTTTCACTTTGCCACAGACTAAAGAATTTCACAGACTTGAGTTGTTCCCCAAATCCATAAACCTGTTGCACTCATATATCTTTCTCTATATTTACTGTGAGGGAGATGGCAACAGCTATATATAAATGTGTGTGTATATATATATATAATATATATATATAAATGCCTGTGAATATCTTTTTCTGCTCTCAGATAAGCTCTTCTGTTTGCAGAGCCCTCTGCAATGCCATGGGATGAAGCACCTATATGAAGAATTCTCTTTCACCATCCAATTAAATTTGTTTAGTTGTAACTGACTTATGTATTATTATTAAAAATCCTCGAATAAAGCTTTCCTCTTCTTTCTTTTGGCAAAGTCTGGCAAACTGCCCAAATTATAAGTGAATATGAATATTCAAATGTGCTTGTCCCACACATCCCCAAAATCAACAATCATGGCTACGTGGTAACTTTGAAATCAGCTGTAGTGTGAGAGGGAGAGTGTGATATGGGGATTTGCTCTGAAAGGTGCATTTCACACTGTGCAAACACACAGCAATTCAGGTTTTAATCCCTTCTGTTCTGCTAAAGCTCTGTGGATTCCTATCCCAGTCTGGAAAACAGACCAGCAGAGCAAGGGGTAGAATTTAAGTTGCATGGGCCTTCCCCAGCTTTGCACGCTTGACTTGAAAGTGTAAATACCTTTCTTTAAACAGGTTTTCTTCCATTCATCCATCTGCCAGAGAGGCCACAGGTGATCAGGGCTCTTGGCAGCAAATGCTGACAACAAACCCTCTTTCCCAGGAAGATACAGAGAGGCTCCAGCAGCTCACTGAGTTGCTGCTGCTCATGGCCATGCAAAGAGGTTTTCCAGTTTCTCATCCCACGTTTTGCCTCTGCTGCCCCTTCCCCACCTTTGAACCATCTCTGGTGCTGGTCTGACCCCCTCAATGAATCCCATCAGCTGGTAAATCACACAGAAAGTGCCACACGCCTCTTCCCTTCTGCAGGGTGACTTTCCTGCCAGTCTAGTGCTCTGGGAATATACAGGTTTGGGAATTCCTACGGGAGGAGTGGGAAGAGTGTGTGGGCAGCAGAGGAAGAGAAGCACATGGGTTACCACAAATCAGCCCTTATTCCTTTATTCCAAGCAAACCACCCCTTCCTGCTGGGTCACCACATGCTCCTGGGCTGTTCCCACATGGTTGATGAGATGGGCTGGAAGGAGAATTTAATTTCTAAGTTCAAAATGCATAAACTCATGTGTTGTTTCTTCAGGTTTACCTCAGTACCAGTTTTTATATCTGTGTCCTTGCAGCGACAACAGGTGAAGGAGGAAACTGGTGAGTTCAAAAGTTTGGCCCAGATAAACTTCAATATTTATTCAAACTTCTTCAATCAATAAAGCTGAGCAGGAAATCCTGTGATGATAAGAGGCTTGCTCAGGGCATTTTCAGGTTTTATGTTGGCTCTGGATAGAGATAAGTAAGGGAAAAAGACAATAAAACTAGAAGCCCTGGCTGAAAAGTTAGTGCTACACATCAGAAATGCACCTGCAACTTATCCTTGATCCAACAGTCAGTTATTTAACTGAAAAAGTGCTTTGGGTTTCTCAGGTGGGGTGTGACCCAGCTCACAGGGATGTGTGCAGTGTGGATGGGGAAAAGCCACAGCAACACTTCAAGTCTTATTTCTTCTTCTCTGATCCTGTGGATCCCAAATTCGTGAGTTAAAAATCAGACACAGGATATAAAGAAATTGGATTTCTTTAAGACAAGAAAAGGCCCTTGCACAAAATGAGTTCAGCATACCCTGAGTAGGCAGAAGATGTTACCTGAGAACTGCTAAACACCTATTTCTACTTTTATGCACCTAAATATGTGTGTAAAGCTGAGCCTTGTCTATCCTTGGGCAGGTCTTTGGAAGCCCTGAGGAGCTCCCAGAGAAATGCCCTGGTGCCTGAGCACTATTGCATTCATGGTCTCTCAGGGCTCAAGCTCCCTCTGTAACACTGGGATAATAGCACAGCCAAACCTCAGAAATGTTTCACAACAAATACAATAAAGGTAGGCAAGAAAAGCACAAAAATATGCCTCTTGTAATAACACATTTATTTTTAGGGCACCCTCCAAGTCAAAATAAGTGTGTATATATAAGTTCTGCTGGATGGAGGCCAGAACTGTTCTGACCTGGTTCATGGTGCTCTGTGTTCTGCAGCCCAAACACTGCTTTTATATTTCAGTATTAAACTGCTAGAACTTCATTTTTCCTGCCTGTCCCAGCTGGCTTTCCACCTTCATCTACCCAAGCTCTTTTGTCTGTTTTTATTGTAGGCTTTTTAAAAATTGAATCAATAATATCAAGGCCTTCAGTTAAAGTGTTAGTGAAAAGCTGGTAGGAATCCTGCCCAAGTTGTCCATGGATTCATTACTTCGGAATGTGTCTTGTTCTGAAAGCAAGCACTATAGAACCAATGCCACTGACACTGTCCCCTTAACAGTAACAAAATATAGCACATAAAAAAGAATTAAGGCCTTCTCATCAGGCACTATTTGAATTATATCAAGTCATTCAGTATGAAACATCTCCAGGATTAAAATTACATTATTTAAAAATGTTTAAAAATCCCATATTGATATGCATATGATGGAATTTGATTTCTTAAGTAAAAAATTAAACTAAAATCTATTTTCCTATTGAGAAGATTATTGGAAGATGCCCTGCAGCTAAAATTTCACTGACTTCCTTGTACGGAAATAGATTTATGTAGTTTCCAAACCAGAATACCTGAATAAGAGACATTATAGAATCATAGAACCACAGAATCATTAGGTTGGAAAAGCCCTCCCAGCCCAGGGAGTCCAAGCTGTGCCTCATCCCCACCTTGGCACTGAGTGCCACGTCCATCCTTCCTTGGCCACCCCCAGGGATGGGCACTGCAACCCTCCCTGGGCAGCCCCTGCCAAGGCCTCCCCCCCCTTTCCAGGCCCAAATTCCTCCTCCTGGCCAAGCTGAGCCTCCCCTGGCCCAGCCTGAGGCCGTTCCCTCTCCTCCTGGCCCTTGTTCCCTGGGAGAAGAGGCCAAAGTTTTAATTCAAAACTAGTTCTTGTTAAACAAACTCTCCTCTCACTTTCTCCTTTCTGTATTCTATATTTTCTTTAATTGTAAGAGAGTCTCTAATTTTCTGAATTTTTCCCAGTTTTAATCTAAACTGTAAATCAAACCATTCACAAGATTCTTAGAGATGAAGTTTTTGAAAAAAAAAAAAAATTGAAAGGGCTAAAATCCATTATACAGATTCTCACAAGATCAGGTAAAACACTGGACCTGAATGTGCTGGAGGAAATGGAATTCGGAGAATCATGGAGTGGTTTGGGATGGAAGGGACCTTAAAGATCATCTCTTCCCAACTCCCTGCCATGGGCAGGGACACCTTCCTCTGTCCCAGGGGGATCCAACCTGGCCTTGGACACTTCCAGGGATCCAGGGGCAGCCACAGCTTCTCTGGGCACCCTGTGCCAGGGCCTCCCCACCCTCATAGGGAAGGATTTCTTCCCAATATCCCATCTAACCCTGCCCTCTGTCACTTTGAAGCCACTCCAGGCCCTTGGGAATAGTCTCTTTCCCTCCTTTCTCTTGGGTCCCTTCAGCTCCTGCAAGGCCACAATGAGGTCACCCCTCATTGTCACCCCAGATTGTTCTCCTCTCCAGGCTGAACAATCCCAACTCTCCCAGCCTTTCCTCCCAGCAGAGCTGCTCCATCCCTCTGATCCTCCTGGTTCCTCCTCTGGACTCTCTCCAGCAGCTCCATGTCCTTCCTGTGCTGTCTGTGCATGTGAACACTAATGTGGACACTAATATTCCCACTCCAAACACATCAGAAATCATGCTCTCACCATTTTAGTTTGGTCTACACACATTTTTCCATCTTTTTTCCTTTGTCACCTCTTTGTCGGCATTGCAACAGCAGCTGCACCAGGGAATGTGCAGCACATTTGTTCTCCTGCTCAGGGCCAGCACAGAGGTTTGTGTACAAGGCCCCACCATGTGTTCCCTGCATTATGAGAGGCTGTGGTTGACACTCATTCCCAGGGGAGACTCCACACAAAAAGTAGATCATTGAACAGGATTTTGTTCCACTTGATGAGCTTCACATGGAAGGTTCTGTCTGAGGAGCGCCCAGCTCTGTTCTGAGCGAAGTGAGCAGTGACCTTTGTGGAAACCTTGTTACTGGAGCAGTTAATTCTTCCAAAAATTTCAGCTTCATCCCAAGGAGTTTGGGTGTGAAGCAGTTGCTGAGATCTGTCTTATCTGTTCACATTAGGGAAGGTGGTTGTTCCTCATCCAGATGGCTCAGGGTTTCAGAGCCTTAGAAAGGCTGTTGTCCCCCAAGGGGTGGAAGGACTTTGACAGCAAATCCCAGCTTCCAAATTTAAGCTTCTCCCCAGAGGTGTTGCTTCTTGATGACAGAGGAGCTGACATGTTGCTGCCCAAGATGTCAGGATTACCAGGTAGCAGAAAGCTCTAGAGAAAAAACAATCCCCTGAGAAAAGTCACATATTCCCAGGCACATTTGACTCCCTTCTCCCTGGCTGTGGAAAGGAGCATCCTTTGGGTTGGGTTCATAGCCCAGAGACAGGGCAGATCCACAACCAGGAATTCGAATCCAGGCTGACTTTCCACACCAGGGTGAAAAGGACAATGGGGTTCAGATCCAAAAGGGAGTTTAATTTCCCCTGCCCTGCCAAACTGGTCAAAATGTCCAAAGCAGCCAAAATTCACCTCATATTCTTGGAACTGGGCCGTATATCTTTGCTTTGTGATACTGTGGGATGGGTGCATGCCTGGTTTGCCACAGTATGAGCCAGCAGGATGCATAAATGTCTCCATGGGGATGGTCTGCTCACAATGCTCAGAGCATCCCAGCAGGCAGAGATGCTTCCTTGAGCATTTCCATGCCCATCCCTGTGAAAACCAGAGCAGAAAGCTCTCAGGTTGTAGCTGTAATGACATTGGGTTTGTGGCAATAGGATGGGATCCACACTCACGGAGAACTGTGCTCTGCAAGACACAATCCTGAGTATTGTCCTCAGCTCCCAGCAGGATATCTGGCCTGAGGAATGACCCAGGGTTATGGTCTGGAAGAGCTGCTCCAGGGGCTGCTGGAGAAGCAGGATTGGAAGCAGTCAGCAGTGAGAACCACTGACCACGAGAAAGGGAGGCAGCTTTGCCTCATCTATCATTTCCCTCTGCTTGACCCACGATGGTCTGTGTCTCTGGTGTTCTGTGGTTTCTCCTCAAGTGTGAATTTCCCAAGTTAAGAGCTGCCCTGACTAACAGAAATCCTTCTGGGAGCTGCTGAAAAACCCCAGCTCCTCAACTATTTGATCTCTCCTGCTGATGTGTTTTCTGTGGCACAAAGAGCATTCCTCAGTGAAAGGGAAACTTCCATATTCAGTTCCTCCTAGTTATATCCTGTTGTGTATTTTCAGTAGCACACTTAGGAGGACAGCAAGGGGAAGGGAAATCTCTCCTAATCTGATTTCAGTTTGTTGGGATAGCTGAATTCTCCAACCATGAGGCCACAATCTCTAATTCTCAAGCACATTTCTCCACAAAGTCCAGCAGGTAGATTAGTTTTTTCCTTATCTTTAAACCTCAGTGATATTTCAATGGAGTTCTGCTTTGGAGTAATTTGAGAAACAATGAATTATTTTACTTGGAAAAATATTTTCACAAGCAGCAATAAAAGCCCTGTGAAAATACCCATTTTGGACTTTCTTTACTGAACTTCTTTGAGCTGTAAAAATCTGTGACCATTTGGGACAAAAATGTGGCATTGCTGCTACCAGTTTCAGATACCCAGACTTGATGACCTCTCAGGAAGCAGCAGTAAAAAGGCAGAACACATTAAATGGATGCCTTTGTGCATTTTAAATATGTCTTCCTGGAAAAGTAACTTCTGGCTTGAAAGAAAGGAACTGAAGTGTGTACTTTTGCCACACTTTATCAAAGAGGATTATGAAGTGAGCCTACAGACAACTCCTGAGGTTGACAGAGCATAAAACACTACTGAAAGTGCACAAAAAGAGGGTAATAAAGGGAAGGGTACAGGGTGTATGTACAAAGACTATCCCTAGGCTTTCTATGGCCAACATAGATCATGGCATCCCTACCACTCAAAGATTAGGAAAGTGATCTTCCAAACACAAAGTGCAAACATTTGTCCAGACAGACTCGATTTTACCAACTTTTGTAGAAAGCAGAGTTATCATCGATCATTTATCTCCTGAACTCAACTTTCAGAGGAAGCAAAATGCAATCCATGATGTTGCAGGGGAAGCAGATGATTGTTCTGTGCCAAGGAGGTGGCACAGGGGTGCTGAGCACACCCGTTGTCCCTGGGGTTGCACCACAGTTTCCATCCCAACCTCCTGTTTTTATACACCTTAAACATTGCAAAATGCTGACCTTTGGGGCTGCATTTTTCTGTGCTTGCTCCCTGCCCCAAAGGTGAATTCCTTCAGAAAGTCTGAGCAGAACCTTTGCAGGGACCATGGCTATTATTTTTGGCTGTTGCCAGGGCGTCTTGCCTGGGGCAGATGGAGTAACAACTGGTTTGTTCCTCCAGGCTACAATAAATCCCACCATCCATCATACAAAGCAGAAAGTTACAAGCATGAAAAACACATCAGAGATCCCCTGATTTAAATGTTTGAAAGGGCTGTTTAGGCTTGCAAATGGCAGCAGGGAAAGAAAAGGGAATTTTAACTGGGAGCTACAAGTTTCCTTTAATGAAAATTGCTGACATAAGCATATTCATAACTTGAGTTACAGGACAATTGTTGAAAAGTGTATTAAACATAATCTTTAAGACACATCATGAGAGGAGACTGGGTCTGTTTTATCTCTCTGAGTGTCTCTTAGATGGGACACTTTTCTCAAGCAGCTAATTAAGAAATAAAAGGGTGCACATTCACACAGTCTGGGTAAGTCAGTGCCAAGGGCATTAGATTCTCTGCATTTTTCAGAAGCAGGACTTGAAGGATCCTTCAAACATGGATAAAGATACTGAACTACATTTATCCATGGTTAAAAACGCTCTTCAGGGGCTTTAAAGACCACAGACAATATATTAGGATTGAGATGCTGAGCAGCACAAACAATCCCAAAACAAAAACCCACGTCTACTCTTAGGACACAGCACCCAGGTGGCCTCATATACCCTCACACATTCTCCTGATTTTATCATTCACGGAAAATATGTCTGAAAGATACTGTACAGACAGGAAAAGCCAGTCTCCTTACAGGCCACAATAAAGACTAGAGCTGTCCAAAGGTCTCTGGGAGTGCAAATGTATTTGTTTCAGAAGGTCTAGTTTATGAGGATGCACGCCCTCCAGAGATTGCAGCTTCATTTGGTGCCAAGTTGAAAGGGAAAATCTGGGTTCAATATGATCTTTAATACTGCTGAAGGGTTGATTAATATTCCTCTCTAAGTTTGTCTCCCATGGTTTGTTCTTACAGATTTAAAGGCACAAGCTGCATGTAAATCTGAGCTAAGCTTTCTAGAATGAGTAGGAAATGTCTTCAGTAAAACATCACAGCAGGAGCACAGGACACCAGGCAAGTTATATTGAAATCTTAATTGATGAACCAAGAATTTTGCAGGCAACCATTAAATGCTTTCTTTCTCTGTATCTTCCAAGCTTTCAGGCTTTCAGTGTTGCTGTTTGTCCCTGTCCAGGAACTTGTTCTTCCTCTGAGCCTGGTTTGGTTACACCCCTGCACAGAACTCCAGCCCCCTTGGCTGAACCTGCTCAGACCAACCCATTCAATCTGCTTCTTCTTCAGCTGACCTTGGCTGCCTTTGCAGACTCTCTCTGGCACCCTGTTACCTGCTTGGTTTCTGCAGTATTCCCACCATCATCATCTTTCCATGTTCGGTCATTCCCATGCCTTGATTCCACCCCCTACCCTCCTTCCAGCTTCTTCACCTCAAAATCACAGAATCATTCAGGTTGGAAGGGACCACAGTGGCTCATCTGGTCCCACCTCCCTGCTCCAGCAGGGCCATCCCAGAGCACATGGCACAGGATTGTGTCCAGAGAGTTCTGGAAGATCCCCAGGGAGGAGACTCCACACCCTCTCTGGACAATCTGTTCAGTGCTGGGTCACTGCACAGCAAAGAGGTTCTTCCTCCTGTCCAGGTGGAACTTGCTGGGCCTCAGTTCCTGCCCGTTCCCCTTGTGCCGTTGCTGGTTCCAGGGAGCAGAGCCTGGTCCATGCTCTGCCCCCTCCCTGCCCCCCCTGACCCCCAGGCATCGGGTCCCCTCTCAGGCTCTGAACAGCCCCAGCTCCCTCAGCCTTTCCAAGAGAGATGCACTGTCTTGAAACATTTTTACTTGATATTAAATAAAACACTTCAATGCCACACTTTTAATCTCCAGCCCAACAGAATGCTTGGCTAAGACGAAGTTTACAGAGTGCACATAACAATTTGCTTGTTTACAACTTCCTTCATAGCTGCCACCAATGCACTACATGCCAATTATTGTTAAATAATTCCTCCAGTTCTGTTTGCTACCTAAGAATATCTGGCAGATCTGCAACTGCACCTGCACGAGGACCTTAAGATCAGATTTTCAGAGACTTGTTCTCCCAAACATCTAGCATTTGTAATACCTGATGAAAAGTAAAAAGAATGATGGTGAAATTGCAGTGGTTTGTCATGCACTTGGGTTTTATATGAAGAAATTGCTTAACTCCCATAAATCCTCAGGACTGTGGTACACTAGTCCAAGCAGAGCTTTTATCTTTGTATTCAATAACTTCAAATTGAAAGAGAGTAGGTTTAGATTATGTGTTAGGAAGAAATTCTTCCCTGTGAGGGTGGGGAGGCCCTGGAACAAGTTGCCCAGAGAAGCTGTGGCTGCCCCATCCCTGGAAGTGTTCCTGGATGGGACTTGGGATAGTGGAAGGTGTTCCTGCCCATGGCAGGGGGTTGGGATGAGATGATCTTTAAAGTCCCTTCCAAACCAAACGGTTCTGTGATTCTAAGATTCTGCATTTCTTCTACTTCCCACATTTCCCAGCTTAATGCTGTGATGAATCCAGCACAAACAGTGCCAGTGGACTCCCAATGGAATTCCTCCACTCTCCATACCTTTCCACACACTCCTGGAGCATTTTGACCACTGCTACATATCCTGTTTTGAAATCACACTCTCTTTCCCCTATTCTGCATCCAACTGTGGCCTGCTGACAATTGATTTCATCAGGACAATGAATTATACCTCTGGATTGCTTGGAATGAAAGGAATTCTTTTCCTCAGGGTTCATGTCACTACTTTCTTTATTCAGCTACCTTGAACTTCCAATTGCTCCAATATACATTTTCAGATTTTTTTTCTGCTTTGGCAGAATTTGTCCCTAAAAGGTCAACTGTGATATTTATCTTTCCTGGGAGCACTTCTGCTTTTTTCCTCCTTGGAGGAGAGTTTTCTGCAGAAGGAACTGAGGCCATTCAAATGTGCCCACAGTGTTTGCATGGCAGGGTGGATCTCCAATCTTCTAAAGCTGGCTAAGGCAAGCTTCAAAATATTTTCTCCATATTTACCTCACCTTTGGGTTCTGTGGTTCACCACTCTTTTTTTCCCCCTTGGCTCAGCTGCATTCACACAGAATTAACCTGTAGCACACTGCTCTTGCACCTTGCTCTCCTGATCTTCCCTCAGATCTCTCCCTGCTTTTCCAGTCTCAGAGTGATTTTATCAATGTTCTGCAAGATACTTTTACTTCTTTTGTTTCCCTTCAGCCTCCTGTTTACATTTTCCCCATATTGCCCTGTTTTATTGCTCAGCTAGGCTTTCATTAACTATGTGTACTTTTCAATAACTTCCTTCACTTTGTTTTTTATCACTTCCTTGAATATATCGCAGCTGACTGCAGTGAGATTTCTTCATCCTTGGCAAGTCAGAGACCTAAAAAGTCACCAAAACCCACCTTGGAGGACTGTCTCCAAGAGATATATCCTTTAACACAGTCCTGCACTTGGACACAGAGGGGTTGAGGTGCTTTCCACAGGGGAATCAAGGCAGGAAAACACTCTCCCATGACCAAAGCCATAAGATTTCCAGTTAATATCATGGATAAGATTCTACTGAGCCAGTTGAGGGGGAGGATGACAGAGACTCAACACAAGAAACTCACAGAAAGGTGAGTCTGTCCCAGAGGACACCACCTGGATGATGGACACAGGCTTCTTTTGGACAACAAAAGGCCAACATCTGGTCCTGGACACACAGAGGGCCCTGATGTGGCTCTTCCTTCCTGCTGGACAAAAACACACCTACTCTGTCCAGCAGAACACACTGATCTTTTTCTGGAGCTTGGCCATCAGGCCCAGGCCATGGAAAGGGCTCTGGATTTCCAATAAATTGAACCTCCAGGAATCTGGAGCTATCAAAACCAAAAACCAAAGTGAGACAATTTCATTCCAGCCTTGGCAGGACAGTGTTTGGACACAGCACGTTACAAGATGTCCTGCCAGTTTGGGGTTTGGGTGCACACTCCAAAGCAGGTGAGTCCTTCCTTATTTGTAGTTCCACAGAAAGTAAAAGGTTTCACAGAAGTCCAGCACACACATGAAACCAGCTGGCTGATACAGAGGGCTGAGGGAAGTGGTCTTCTCAAAAGAGCTACTGTACCTGCTGCCAGCAGTTTCTGAAATGAATCCCAATTAAATGAAAATAATTGTAGAATATACCTATATTTTCACTGAGATGGGTTACCTGGGTGTAAATATAACCTGAATTTGTACACACACACAGGATGTGTGTACAGAGAACAGAGGGATTTTCTAGAAAAGAGCTTTTCACACATTCCTTGGCAGACCAGATCACCTTCACCTCCTGTGATCCCAGACACTGTGATGTTGGAGAAGGAAGGGTTCTTTGCTTCTCCCAGCTTTCTGGAACTGCTTCACACAGACTCTCATTTTTATATCTCTGCTCCTGACACATTTCCAGTCAAAGTACATCTCTATCTCCCTCACTCTCTTATCTCAAGAGCTTTATTATAAAATAAAGAAGGTTGGACTGGATGATGTTGCCAAAATTTGAAAAGCTCCTGTAAAACTTTACATTTTCCTACAGTGCTACAAAACCCACATTTACTTAATAGACTGTTGAGAGTCCAAAGGAGCTTCTACAAAATTTCTGGTAAAGAGTATTTGTTTTAAGAATTGATATACATGCCAAAAACAATGTACTGCATTTATCAGCCTGGAACTATTACAATCTTTTCAGCAAATAATATCCCAGTTTCTGAAAAAGCCTAAAATGTGTATCTAATCCAATTGTGTCACCTCTCATTTCCTTCAAAGAGGGGGAAAAAGGCAAAGCTAAGCCTGAAATTCTGGTTTGAATTAACTGCCACTTTATCTCTGAGTGACCTCTTTGTGCAAAGCTATTACTGCAAACACAGTCTCTGGGATCATTCAGTCAGTCTCCAACCCCTGAAAACAGAATTACAAGGTAGTTAATGCTATCAGCACTATCATCTTGCATTTGTGCAGGGCTTCTCATCCAAAATATTCCAGCTCCTTTCAGAATGATCCTCTCCCTGGATCCAGGCTGGGTGGGCTCATGCTGTGGGTGCTGCATTAAGCATTGTAAAAATTAAGGGAAAATAGGAATGGGCAGGAGGGGGATTAGACTCTTTAATTCCCGTTGCACTGTTAAAGCAAATAACCCTTCATAAAATGAGAACCAACAACAAGTGCTCTGCAGTGTTGCATAGCCATGGAAAGAAGGAAATGAAGAATATTCCAGGTATTATTCTCAATTCCACTCATTTCTCTCTGGCAATATGGAGAGATCTAAATGTAAGAAAGTCCCAGACACTCCAACAGAAAATTGATGGATGTAAAGGGTATTTAGACAGAGACACTTGGTTATCCAAGCTGTGATATAGCCCTGGATCCAGTTAGGACAATCTGGTGTGATAAAAACTTGAATATTTCAACAAGGATGATTAAAAACATGATTCATTTTGTTCATTAGAATAAAGGTAATTGAAACTCATTACACTATTCCTTGTTGTCAGTCATGCCATCCCTCTCACTCTCTCCCCACTCTACCATACACCCACAAATACCTTGGCACACCAGTCCATTTATTCCTGGTTTTTCCTCAGCAGGCAGAGGTTTCTTTTGTCCGTGGCATCTCCTCAGTCAGGTGCTGAGGATTCAGAAGCTCATCTCACCCCTGCTCTGCCCCTCTGGTTCCTGGGGCTCTGTCACCTCCAGTGGGATCCGTTCCTGGCTGCTCCTGCAGCTTCCTCACTCCCAGCTGCTGGAGAAGGTTGAGGTGGTGAGCTGGAGAGCTGGAGAGCAAAGAAGAAAGAAGGGAATTTATACTTTGGCATTTTGGAAGCTGGAATTCAGGGAGAAGCTTAAGAACGTGACTTGGGGCCAAAATGCTCAGCTCTCCAGTTTCAGAGTGGAGAGGGGCAGGTTTATTCCCATCACAGCACTGTGGGCCGTGCCCTGTCAGGAGCTGCCAACACTGGAGATGTGTGAGGGGTTCAGAGGAACCTCTCCTTCACTCATCTCCTTCCTGCAGAGCTGTGGGAGGAAAGGGAGAACAGGAATTAGCAGCACTGCAAGAAACTTGCCTGAGATAAAGAGATGGAGGAGCATAACAAACATTTTGGGCTGGTGTGCCTGGGAGTTATTCCTGGGACATGTAGAGGTTACAATTCCTCCTGTCACTGTCCTCCTCAACAGTCCTCCCTTCCTGTCATTCCAGCAGACTTGTGGCCCTCAAACTGTTAATTTGGCCTTTTGGCTGCTGTTTCATTTATTCCAGCTGCTGAGTTAGGGAAAGGAAAGAAAAGAAAAGCAGCATCTCACTGAAAACAGATGCTGCCTCTGTACTGAGGAGATAAATTAAATACATAAAGCATGGCTTGTTCACAGTGTTGATTCTTTGTCAAGTTTTATTGGGTTTATCCTTGATATTAAAATTCCAAGTACAGTGTATCACTTTCTTTTTGATGCATGTAGATTAGGGAAATAGAATGTTGGCATTTCTTAGGAATATTGTAAATGAAATGGACTAACAATTCACCACAGAAATGACAGTACAGAGAAGAAAATGTGATCTCAGCTTTTATTCCTGTAGAACAGACACAGCTTTTCTAGCCTGCATTTCTCCACAGTCATTTACAATTCTGTACAATTTTTCCCTGTGTCCAACGTGCACAACTTCAATACATGGGAGGAAACCATGCACTTCCAGCATGGACCTGCACACACACACGCAGGAATACAACCACATGTAGAGATCAGAGTCACCAAGGCTGGAAAAGACCTTCAGGATCATCCAGTGCCACCTCACCAAGCACGACCAGGATCCCCCCTAATCCATGTCCCCAAGGGCCACATCCAGACACCTCTGGGACACTTGCAGACCCTGGGACTCCACCACCTCCCTGGGACACTTCTGCCAAGGCCTGACCACTCTGGCAGGAAAACTTGTTGCTCATCTCCAAGCTGAACCAATTTAAGGCCATTCCCTGTACTCCTTTCCCTTGGGACATGGGAGCAGAGCCCGACCCCCCTCACTGCCCCCTCCTGGCAGGGACTTGGGGACAGCAATGAGGTCCCCCCTGAGCCTCCTCTTCTCCACACAAACCCCCCCAGCTCCCTCATGTCCTCACAGGAGATTTTCCATATCCTTCCCCAGCTCTGTTCCCTTCTCTGGACACACTCCATCCCCTCAGTGTCCTTTTGCAAGTGAAGGGCCCAAAACTGGACAAAGCACTTGAGTTGTGGCTTCACCAGTGCCCAGAACAGAAGGAGAATCACTCCCTCATTCCTGCTGACCACACTATTCCTGGTACAGGCAAGATGCCACTGAGATTCTTGGCCACCTGGACTAAAGCCATTCCAGCCCATTGTCTGTCCCAGAGGTCACTGGTTCCCCAGCAAACAGTGATTTTGGTATCTGGTTGGAAGAACTGAGACAAACACATTGGTTTAGTGCAGTGCAATAGTTCAAGCTGAGACCTCTGCAGGGAAAACTGATCTTCTCTTGAAAACACCTGATCAGTGTTTACAGTTCCATGGAAATGCAGCAATGTACATAGCAATAACCATGAAAAGTCAAATGAGAAGTGCCCGTGATATTCAGGTGTCAAAATTAACCAAGGGATGGTTTTTGCAACTTCTTAGAAACAGTCTTCACTTAGAAAGGACAGAGAGTTCGTGGTCTGAGGGCCAGCAGAATTTGGAAATTATTTGGAAAAGTTTCAAGATTTTGTGCCTCAAATTACATTAAACAGAATGTGTATATGAAAGAGTATCAGCGTCTGCATTGATGAAGCTGATTTTCATTTCAGTAATGTAAAAAAAAAAAAATTACAACAAAAATGGTTTGGCAGCAAATCCATCTTCAAACATGATTAGGGAGATGTGATGAAGAAAGAGCTAAGGTTGAAGTCAAAGCACAGCAACTGCAGAATTCCATGTATGTGTTTATATAGATTTTCATCTCCTTCTGCCTCCTTTGGCACTTAGGATGTGTCTCCCAGGCAGATCCAAGCAAGATAACCGGGTTGGGGTAGTGGTGGGATATGGGGAGGGAGTGTGGGCACATCCTCACAGCACAAGGCAGCCCCAAGGACTGATCCCTGTGGTCTGTTCTGTTACATCTTCTGCATAGGACTGAGATGGTTCAGCCATTGCTTTACCTGATTCCTGCAAAAACTGTCTGAATGGGCAGAGTTGTGGAAAGGAAAGTCTTTAACACTTACTTCTCATGATAGGAGGCAGGACAAGATTTACCTTTGCACGGGTCTCCTTAGAAAACTGTTGTAAAAGGGAGCTACATTCTTGAAGTGGGTCATTTGGCAGGTTTCAATTTGCAGAAAAGCACCTGGGTTTTTGTGTGTAGCAAAACTGAGATCATGCTTCTTACTGATGTTAAAGGATTCAGAAAAGCCCCCACAAGCACTCTCTGGTAATCCGAGGGTAAAGCAACAGGGAAAAGTTGGAAGCCCGGATCTTTTGGGTTGCTTTTGGACAAAACACCTAAAATATGGCAGTTTGGTGCCATCACTGGAGTCCCAGCTCAGAAATTCCTGCAGCCTAGTCAGAGATATCAGGACTTCCCACTCTTTCCTGCTGCTTTACCCCTGGTTTACTGGACAGAAAGCAAGACTGTGCCTGTGGGAGCATCCAAAATTTAATCCTTGGGAACACAGGCACTCAGAATACTTTCTCAGAACTCTTCTGAGCATGGTCACATAATTTTTTGTGGGTATTTGCAGTGGTTGGGGATGGTACCTGTGGTTTGTAGCAGCTCCCAGCTGATTTATATTCCCACCCAAGAATTGGGATGCCTGAATGGTTCTCCTCAGCCACACAAGGTTCTCCTCAGCCACACAAGGTTCTCCTCAGCCACAAAAGTCTCTCCTCAAGCCTCCTCAGACCATGCAGAAGCCAGCTGAGCACTGAACCTCTGTGTCCTTCTCATAAACTAAACCAAAGTATCAGAGGAACCTCTTGTGAAGCATCTGATTCTGCCAAAATGTCCTAAGTGTGACCTGAGCCTTGACCTTGTGGCAGCTTAGGTTAAGAAATTGCCAGTCCCCTGTCAGTCCAGGCAGGAACTCAGGGTTTAGCTGATCACAGCAGAAAAATGATGGTCCTGTGCAGAAGCAGAGCTGTGTGACTAATGAGTTGTTCTAAACTGATTGGATTTACAAGCCCAGTTGAGATTATGGATCGCCAAACCAGTCGCTTCAAAAATAACTTCTCTGGTTAATGTATTGGGGGAGAGTAATGGATTGTCAGGAAATGATTTCCTGCAACTTGCTTTTGATGGTCTGACTTGTGAGTGGTTAATGAGGCTCAGTTGATCAATGAGAGTTTTCCTTGAGGAGAAATTAATTCTTTCCTATTTGTACGTGGACAACTGTCATTGCATTTTCCATAGATCACTTGGATATAAAATCAATTACTCAGTCTACTCCTGTAGGAAACAAAACTTTTTATTTGCTGTATTCTCCTTGTCTCTGTCCCTGGGCAATTGTTTTCAGCTGAGACTGCACTTAATGAGACTGTAGCTGCACTTTAAAGACACTCTGACAAATCCATTAACTGCAGTGGTTGTTAAAAAGTCACTTTTCCTTCTGGGAAAGCTGAAATTCAGTCCCAGTGTGGTATCTGAGCAGGCAAACTCAAGGATACAAAGAAGACTCCAGCAGACAACTGAAATGTTGTCTTATTTTTACTAATAAAACCACACTATGCTTTCCAAAAAGAAAAAAAAGCTATTCTCACTTCTTGTAAAACATCCCTGCCAATGGCAAAACTTGTGACTGGAAGCACATGACAAATCACTTGTGATACCACAAGGGCCAAGATTCAGCACTTATTTGTCAGACAACCTGCAATCTGCAAGCACAAATGTCGTCTGTGATGTGAAGGGAACCACTGTGCTATTAAATCTTGGGTTCAAGTGTATCAGCTTCCACAATGTTTAACACATCAATAAGACTCCTGTTATGTATGAAGTGTATTCTGGCTACTTTTTAACCATTCCTGGTGAGAAAAATCTTGAATATGTACACTGAGGCAGTTGTTATGTAATTATAGGGTGAATTCCTACCCTTAAGTGATGGCTCTCACAGTTCCTACAGCCTTCTTCAGCAGTTAGAGGTCCAGAGGTTAACTGGGGATTTAACCAGCTTTTTATGGATGAGTGGGGACAATTCCTGTTCAGTGGTCCTGTTCATAGCCCTGCTGTGGCAGAAGGTGCTGCATCAGACCTTTATCCCAGAATAAGTCACCACCAGGGAGCTGGGGAATTGTCTTAAAAAAAAATTTAAAAAAAAAAAAAAAAAAAAAAAATTAAAAAAACCACCACAGATGGGTTTGTCTGTACTTGAGGCAGAATTAACCCAACCAGTCTTTTCTAACAGACCTCTGACCTGCACTACTGGGACCTTATCTCCATGTGCTGTATGTAGGGATTCAGATTGGGCAGGACCAGCTCTGTTGGTGGAACCTCGAGTGTTAACTAACCAGGTAGCCTTTGCTACATGTTGCTCCCAATTTTTGAAAGTTCCCCCACCCAGTGCCTTCAAGGTGGTTTTCAACAACCCATTGCACCACTTTGCCTGCAGCTGGTGCATGGTAAGGGATATGGTACACCTACTCAATGCCATGTTCCCTAGCCCAGGGGTTGATAAGGCCGTTCTTAAAATGAGTCCCATTGTCAGATTCAATTCTCTCAGGGGAATTTGCCTCCAAAGGACTTGCTTTTCGAGGCCTAGGATGGTGTTACGGGCTGTAGCATGAGGCACAGGGTAGGTCTCCAACCATTCCGTGGTGGCTTCTACCACTGTGAGCACATAACGTTTGCCTTGGCGTGTTTGAGGCAGTGTGATGTAATCAACCTGCCAGGCCTCCCCATACTTGTATTTGGACCATCGCCCACCATACCATAGGGGTTTCACTCACTTGGCCTGTTTGATTGCAGTGCATGTCTCACAGTCATGGATAATTCTGTGTATCACAGGGAGATCTGATTGTTGATTGAACCATCTGTAATGTGAAATGTCTATATACCACTGAGGGTCACTGTCACTGTACATAGCTGTATATATATGTACATGTATGTATTAATGTGTGTGTAGAGTTAGAATATATTAGTTCAGAGCATTGAGCCAATGATATTGGATAAGGGGTGGAATGCCTTGGGGTGACTTTATGATGTAGCCCATATTGTCCACCCTATGCCAGAAAACGCTTTTTTTTTTCGCTTTTCTGTGCTTTTAAACTGAGCCCCGAGAGCGGAGAGAAGGAAAACCAACCCGAGAAATCTTTTCAAAACAATTCTATGTTTCAAAGTCAGTTTTGGTTTTCCTCTGTTCAGTTTTTTTTTATTTTGGTGGCAGGCCTGCAAGGGGGGAGGAAGCACCTCTCTTCTGGCTTTCCAGCCAAAATCTCGCCCCTGTTTCTTCGAAAGGAGAGTGGAGACTTAAACTCCTGCATTTTCCTGGACTTTTGGTTTCTTTTTTCCTCTTCTGAACTTGTTTGGAACACCAGAACTTCCAGGCCTCTACTGGGAGACCTTTTCCTGGGGGCCTGGAGCCAACCCAGCTGCAAGGAGAGAGAACACCACACCCACAGAAGGACTCTAAATTTCCCAGGTTTTCTCTCCACAGTGAGAGATTTTATTGTTTAGCATTATTATTATTCTTTTTCTGTGCGTTTGTCAAATAAATAATTTTGTATTTTTTTCCTTCACTTTCCTTCGAGGAAATATTTCTTTTCCCAAACCTGGTGGGAGAAGGTGATTGCGGCCGGTTTTTTTATCAGAGAATATTTATCCTTCTGAATTTATTTGTCCCAAACCAGGACATGAATGCAATTGCCAGTGTAAACTCATAGAATTGTAGAATGGTTTGGGTTGGAAGGGACCTTAAATATCATCCAGTTCCACCCCCCCTGATGGACAGGGACACCTTCCACTATCCCAGGTGGCTCCAAACCTGGCCTTGGACACTTCCAGGGATGGAGCAGCCACAGCTTCTCTGGGCAATCTGTGCCAGGGCCTCCCCACCCTCACAGCCAAGAATTTCTTCCTAATATCAGATTTAAAACTACTTTCATTTTAAAGCCATTTTCCCCTGTCCTGTCCCTTGATCCCTTGTCCCAGGTCCCTCTCCAGCTCTCCTGGAGCCCCTTTAGGCTCTGGAAGGAGCTCTAAGGTCTCTCTGGATCCTTC
Organism: Calyptomena viridis; assembly: GCA_013390005.1. NCBI lineage: Eukaryota > Metazoa > Chordata > Aves > Passeriformes > Eurylaimidae > Calyptomena > Calyptomena viridis. The sequence continues at coordinate 45,086 of WEIV01000946.1, read as the reverse complement.
TCTTCTCCAGGTGAAAATTCCCAGCCCTCCCAGCCTGGATCCAGAGCAGAGGGGCTCCATCCCTCTGATCATATTAGTGGCTCTCCTGTGACTGTAATATACTGATTATTTAATTGGACAGCTTTAAACTATACATCTTGTAACCTTTAGTAAAAAAAGCAATACTGTCCTACTGGGGTTCTGGAATTGTCTCTCAAATAACATCAGAAATAATCAGAAAGTGTAGAAGTATAGTTTGTACTAAGAAAAAATAAATTAGGGCACAGTGATTAGATTTGCTCTGTCAACATGAAGATCAAGGTCAGAAAACTGAGCCAAACATCCTCAGCTATCTTTTAACACAAGGGCCTTTTTCCTTGTAGTGCTGCCACAGCAAAACAGATGCTAGAAATTCTCACTCCAAAACTCTTTGCTTTTCATCCAGTTTTAAAGCTGTGGTGACGTTCCAAGTTAAACTCACAAAGCAGAAAGAAATATGCTGGTGTTTTCATTGTAATATGAATTTTCCATTGAAGATGTGGTTGAATTAGCAGTTCATTTTTTAACTGTTACTTTAATTTGCTCCTTGTGGTCAATATTGGGTTTTTTATTTCTATAAAAGTCATGCCTCAGTCCTATGCCTTTTGAGACAACCTAAAATGTTTTAAAGGGAAGGGAACTGTCTAATTATATGTCTGTAAAGGATCTCTTGAGCTTTATTTGTGTGGAGTAAAACAAATAAGAGAAAATGTGGGGAATGTGCTGCTGATTGAATGTGGACTTACCCATCTTGTTCCCATGCATGAGAAGGAATATTAAGGTGTTGGGAGTGACTCTGAGTCTAGACATCCATTATAGGTTTTGTGTTTTCAGCCCCTTTTTTAACTTGTATCTGGACTAACTGATGTGTTCACACACTGGGACATTTAAAGCAAGGCAGAAGGAAATATTTTTTTCTCTTTTCTTCCTCCTTAGAAGGTGGAAAGTAAAGAGAACTGTGTGGGGGTTTTTATTGTAAATTTTCCCACATTTTATTTACCTCCCAGAGTGTATGTTTTAGGGTTCCTGTAGTGGGGTTTCAAATCCTGGGAAGCAGAAGCCCCCTTGGACATTTTAAATTGTGGATCATTTTCCAGGAGGTAATTTATAAGGAATTCCAGGCTGGTGGATTCTCTTTAGCTGGACAATCAATGCTGAGTTTTAATCTTAATGCCAGGTTTGGTCACTGAATATGTGAGAGGGACAAAGACAAGTCATGATCTTCCTTTATGGAAAACAATAGAGAGTTAATCCAGTGACATACTGGAAAAAGAGAAAGCTGGAAGGAGGAAACACAGAGAGTGGGCTGAGACCCCCAACTTCAGCCTGAAGAAAAAATCATTGAATCTGACCGACTGAAAATATGGAGTAAAGCTCCAGGGCAAGGCTTTGCACAGTGGGAGGAAAGGCTCTGGGGAGCAAAGATGATTTGTAGTAATAGTTATCTACCTCCAAAGAGGGAGTGCTGAACAGAAGCCACACTTCCACTCCTTCCAACCTGTCATATCCCAGGAAATGCCACTTTATACACATTGTGTGCCAAGACAATGTGAATAAACCTCGGGTGCTCTGTGCAGAGCCTGAGCAAACTCACATTCAGCTGCATTTAGAGAGGCAATTTAGAAACTGCAGCAGTAGTTGGAGACTTGGAGTGAAAGCACAGGCCAGCAAACCTTAAAAGATCCCAAAGCATCCAGGGATGTTTTTCCCAGGCTGTGGTAATGACACCAGCCCGTAACTAATGAAACAAGACTTTTTAGTGGTGCCTGGATAAAGTTGCCTGGGGGTTCTGTTTTTCTTGCCTAAGGCAGCACCAGAGGGAGCCCAGATAAAGTTGTCTGGGTCGTTTGACTTGGTGTTTTCACAGGTTTGGGTTTCTTTTCAGTTCCACTTACAGTCTACATTTCACAGAGGTTTAAAGTTTCCTGCAATCTGCAATATTGCTTCGGGAGCTTTCTTCCCTAAGTAATAGTCCACACTGTGAAAGCTTTCCTTAACTTGATTGCACTCGAGTTTTTAGAGTATTCCTGAATTCAGATTGTGCTTGAAAGTTGTTTCCTCTTTCTCAGTGTGCAATTGCCAAAGAGGAGGGTGAAGAGAGCCCTGTAAGAGCCCAAATGTCCAGGCACAGAAGTTAACAGAATTTTAACACCTTTTAACAAGACTTTTTCAGCCATTCCTGATATAGCATTGAACCTGGAAAGAAGCAGGACAGTGCTCGAAAAACATATAATAAATTCATGGAGTGAAAAATATTGCCAGGTTAAAAATCACCTTTGCAAGACAGACATCTGCTACTTTTTCTATCACTCGTTCTAAGGGATGGAAATTTTTGTATTTATAACTTCATAAATAGATGTACATAGCCCTAACAAAATAGTCTCTTTTGCTTTCAAAACTTAACCCATCATTCAAATGGGTACATTTTAATACTGTCCAAATCCATTGCATATTAATCTGAATTCTGTCAGATATATTTGCTGTACCAAAATATAACTTGACATCAAAAATGTCAAATAACCTTGACCCCTGAATGCCACTCAGAACCACTTGAGTACTCAGGAGCCCCTGATTCTTCATCTCCCTTTTAGTCTCTGTCAATTCCTCCTTGACAGTTAAGAAGAAGACTTTCAAGAGCTTTTTTCTGAGGATTATCCTTAATTTCTGGGACTGGAGAAGTGCTGAAGGCTGACCACTCTCCTGGAAGTGCTTCTTCAGCCCTATTTCCTACCCAAGAATCCTCCTCTAGCCCTTGTTCAAAGGTTCAGCTCCCAGACTTCTCATATATTTTTCCCCTTAAGAAGCTAAATTTGAATTCTGTTTTGTTTCAGCTCAACTCTGAATGTGAATGATCATCTACAACTGTTACTGGTTGAACCAGAAGCCAACAGTGCCCTCATGGCTGGTGATTTTTATATCATTTGACTGCAATAAGCACAGTTGCACTCAGGGAGCAATGACTCATTTCAATAAAGCCAAAGGCGTTTCCTGTAGAAGGAAAGGCTCAAGGCAGAGCTGTAGATTTCCAACCAATTAAGATCCTATTCAGCATCAAATTTGAGCAGGTACTTCATGTGCACTTTATGTATGTCCTTGTTGAACAAGATGAAG
>WEIV01000946.1:13433-41809 GCA_013390005.1 Calyptomena viridis | reverse complement strand
GGCTCCTCTGGGCCTGGTCCATCTCGGGAGCCAGACGGGTGTTGGCAGCAGAAAGAATCATGGAATCCCAGATTATGCTGAGTTGGAGGGATCCCCAGGGGTCTTTGAATACAAGGCCTGGCCCTGCCCAGGCCCCCCAGCAATGCCAGCCTGTCCCTCAGAGCCTTGTCCAAAGGCTCCTGGAGCTCTGGCAGCCTTGGGGCCGTGCCCATTCCCTGGGCAGCCTGGGCAGTGCCCCACCACCCTCGGGGGGAACAAGAACCTTGTCCTGAGCTCCAACCTGTCCCTGCCCTGGCACAGCTCCAGCCCTTCCCAGCTGGAAGGTGGCTGATGACATCTGAGGACCAACTTTGTAATACAGATGTGAACTCACTTGTCTGTGCTGGGTCTGGAGAGTTTAAGGGTGCCCGGTAAATACCCCACAAGCTCTCAGTAATCCTTGCAAGCCAAAAATTTCAAAACGCCGTTATTTTCTTGGTTTTGAAAGAGACCCTCACCTTGACATGGTAGAGACCAACACACCCCACTTCTTCCTATTGCTGCACAAGAGAAAGATGACCATGCACCTTCCATCCTGAGGGAATTTTTAGTTTCCCAGCTTTGAATTTGGATGGTGCTGAGCACTTCTAAGAGGCCCTGAGCACACCTGGACTATAACCTTGTAGTCCTGTGCTCCAGAATTGCCATTGTTGGTCACAGGCCATAAGCACCGAGTTGGCAAAGCCTCACAACTGAGGGTTTTTGGTCTTGCTCGGCCTAAACTTGCTCAGCCTTCGGTTTTCTTTTACTTGGTTTAGCTGTGGCAGGAATTTCTCTAATTAACCATGACCATTTTCTTTATAAAATTTAGTTACTGTCATGTCTATAAGATGAAGAGGTGTTTATAACTCCAAAATGATGATGTCCTGAGAGAAACACAACCTTGGTATGACAGCAGGGACCTGGAGAAGTGGAGATTTTGATACCCAACCCAAAGGAACAGTGTGGGGCTGAGCAAACCAGAAGAAAAATGGGCAGAAATTCAGAATTCTGTGGATATCAATGCAAATTAATGCATTGTTATTATTTATTCTTCTTTAATTATTAGATCTGGATGATTTGTGACTAAATTCTTTAAATTATAATGAATTCATGGCATTATTGTTACATAAGGTGTACTCTCCCTTTGCCACAAACAGGGTTTTAAGAGCTTTGCAGATCTGAGTCTTTTACACTCAGCACTTCAGTCAAGAGAAATGAGACCTATGAATTTACACATGTATTTCAAGTTTAGTGGAAACCAAATGGACGTATATATACATATGTATATATATATAAATACACATGTTGAGATCACATTTGGGGACAAGAGTTTCCCTGGAAGAAATCTAAATTAAAGAACTAATGGTGCATGATACAAATAGGATTTGGGGCAGGGTTCATCTCCAGCACTGTTCAGGTCCTCTGTGCAACGAACCCACACACAGGGACTTGTTTTGATCAAACTTTCCTTCCCACATCTTTTATGTAGTTGAAGACTTGCTATGTTGAAACTCAGTCTTCTTTTCTGTAACTTAAACACTTAATTCATACCAACCTCTCCCTTATTTTTATCTCCCTGATAATTTTAAGCAGTCTGTGATTGGTCCTATCCCTTCAGTGCCCCAAGCAGAAGGGAATACATAGTTTTCTCCTGTTGGTCCTACAGGAAATATTCAGGTAATGACAAAAAAGGGCAAAACCAAAGACTGTTCTAGAGTTAGACTTCAATAGAAACTTCAATAGAAACCAGGAGAATTAGAAAGAGAAGCTCTTTTTTTTCTGTGAGAATCAGCAAAAAATTTCAAAACACTATACCTAATAAATAAATAAATAAATACAATGTTCCCATTATGACTATGCAGGCACCTCTTGGGAAAAGAAAGACAGGCAGTGTCTGAGTGAGTTTGACTATCCCTAGTTTGGGTCTGCAGAGCCCAGAGCAAACCTCCCAGTCTGGAGCCACACAGAGCCTATTGGATTTGTTCTTTCTGGCCCCTACAAAATTAGGATAAATGGGGATGCTGGGGAGACCGCTCTCAGCAGAATGTTCCTGAGCAGATTTAAAAGGCCCATACAAGTGGCAGCACCTTTCAATAGTCCTTATCCATCATGACTATTTTCCTAAGAGAACTTTAGAGCTACTCCTGGGGTGATCTCTGGGCTTTCCACCTCTTTTTAGCCTTTGAGGTTGAAGTCTCATCTCTTCAATCACCTTCCTTCTCCAGCCACTGACTCCTCAGCTACACAAGCAGCTCCCATGGGTGCTGGTTGGCTGTTTCAACCATTCCAGTTGAAATGGCTGAATTTTGGTGATTCTGTTTAAAAATGGAGAGTCAGCAGTTTGATTTATAACAGAACTACTTCAAGGGGTGAGCAGCATTCCACGCTCTACCAGGAGAGCATGTGCAGCATTTTGGAAAGCAGCAAAGAAGAAATTCTTACATTTTGCCAAAGTTTAAAACACATCAAGCCATCTCTGAATTAAGTGTTTGGAAAGAGGTTTGTGTTTCAAAACTCTGTGTCAAGTTACTGTTTTAATTTTTGAAAGTGTTTGGGGAGGAGGTTGCATTTAAATTCCAGGCAGGTTAAAATTCAGATGGTGTGTTTGAGGAGAAATCAGCATGAAACTTTTTGTGTAGGCTGATTACTGGTTATTCTTAGAAGCAATGGGGAATTTAAAACACAAACCAAAGGAAGGGACTTCTGAAGAGAAGGACTTGAGCTTCACAAGGTGTCATTTGAGACAGAACAGCCAAGTTAACAGAAAGGCAGAAAGCCAAAAAGAAAGACTTGATTACTGTTAATAAATAAATCAGTCTGCTGGTGGTTTGTGATTAACTAACTGAGCTCTGAGGCTTCAACAAAAGAGAAGTGGTTACCAAACAGCTGTCTGTTGTCACAGTTATTTTTGATTTCACGAGGCTGATGGATTTGCTGCACAAAGTGCTGTCTAAGCTTACACAAGTTTATCCTCACAGCTCCAGGAGTCACCATGGGAATGGACAATGAATGGCTGGATAACTTATGCTGCTCTTAGTGCCACATTCCCTCACACAGCAAGACCACAGAGGGAGGTGGGACTGGCCTCAGGAATTCTCAACTCTCTGCTTGTGCTAAGTCTCTGTCTCTAAGAGGGTGTGAAAGGGGTTGTTGGATTGGCACTGGCACAGGTTTCCCAGAGAAGCTGTGACTGCCCCATCCCTGGAAGTGTCCAAGGCCATGTTGGATGAGGCTTGGAGTAACCTGGGATAGTGGAAGGTGTCCTTGCCCATGGCAGGGGATGGAAATGGATGATTTTTAAGGTCCCTTCCAGCCCAAACCATTCCATGATTCTATGAGAGGGAACTCAGTCAATCAAGCTGCTCAAGCTCCCCCCAGTCAGTCAAGCTGTGAACACCAAAGTGAACACACAGCAATTGCTCTGAGCCAGAACGTGCCAGGGAATGTTTTCTATAAGCCTGAGATGTTTATAAGACCAGCTACATTTACATGGAAGAAATTGTATGATTTTTCTGGAACATGGCCATTAATTAAGTTTTATTTTATAATCATGTCTTTAAACTAATTCATTGGCATTTCGTTTTCTGCTGCTCCAAAACAATGAACTGAAGAGTCTTGTATGCATAAGAATTCTGGACAAAGCAACAAAAACCCAAGAAGCACAATGTAATCTCACAATTAAAAGGAATTTTTTCAAAAGTGGTAGTTAAATATCTCCAGAACTGCCAACTCCCTGCCATTTGGATAAAGAAGTGGAAATTTGCCTCCTCTTCCATGAAACAAACACTGCATTTATTCCTCCTGAGTATAGAAACAGGTTTGGCAACCATAATTATAACAAATCCTTTATTCTCAACTCACAATCTAGAACCTGTTCATAGAATGGCTTGGGTTGGAAGGGACCTTAAAGATCATCCAGTTCCAACTCACTGTTCAGTAACAAGTAGGATCCCTAAAAAAATATGATCTCATACTGAAAGCTTCAGTATTCATGATAGAGCAGGACAGTTTGATATTGGAAGGGAGTCTGACACTGGTGTCCTTGCTTGAAAATGGCACTGTGTTTTTTAGAAGATACTCCTATTGCTGTGTTTGAAGGTGATGTTGAAGTCACCAAGCAGGAATTCATATTTTGGATCTGTAAGTCTGTGAATAAAACAGAAGAAACTGATCTGACTGTTCTCTTATTTTCTTTTTTTTTTATTCTTCACAGAAATTGTGGTTTTTCACCTTCAGCTGTACTGGCACCTCTTCCATCAAGCAGTATTTTTAATTATTCACCACAGAAAGTGCAATAGGTCACATCAAAGACTGGGAACTAAGTGTCTTTGACATCATGTTCCAGGCTGGTAATGTTCTATTAACATCCAGTTTCTGTTGGGAAAGCTTCATTTTCCCAGTGTTTTCTGACTTCCCAGCTGACCATCCCAAATGAAACATTCCATTGTGGTTGACCTTGGGATATTGGCTATTAAAAAAACACTTTCCTGGCAGCCAGGTTCTGTCTGGAGCTCAGTAAAGGATGGTGTGGGATCAAGCAGGCACAGGTGAAATGTTTTTGGAAACTGCCCACCTGTGAATTCCAGAGGGCTTAGCCATGAGGTGAGGGCTCAGACCAAGGCCTTTAGGCACCAAGGGAACAATTTTGTGAGAAATATCAACATTTCTAAGAGCAGGAGCCAACACAGAGAGTCTGGAGGCACAAGGCTGTGACACTTGTGCTGCTGTGTGACTCCAGCCCTGGGTGACTTGGCCCTGCTCCTGCACAATGAAAAGCATCAGAAAGCACTTTTCCAGACTTGTGCTCCAGTCTTACCACTAAACCATCTCCCTTTCACTTATTTCCCCCATTTTTCACACGAATCAAAGGGCTGCACTTGTGGCTGTGCATAAAAACCACAGGGGCAGAAACCTTTGCTGCTTCTTAGGGAAGGGAAAGCCCCATCTTTGCTTTTTTCAAGCTTTCTGAATCATATCTCGACCTGGGGACTGCAGGGGTGGAGTTCCAGCCCTGAGCCCACACAAAAGATGATGCAAGACTTGACAAAATAGCACCTTTCACATGATGATACCACAGTTTTCAAAGGATGGGTTGTCACTCGACCACATTAATAATTGTTGCGGCTTTCAAAACATTTGGTTCTTGATGTGTCCTCACAGATCTTTGTCTGAGATGGATCTCTCAAAGGGATGTTTCTCACCAGTGCAAGAAGCACCCAATGGACTTTGTTGCAACAAGCAGAATTTCCCGGGATTTTGAATTTCAGACCCTTCCCACCCTAATCATGGCATGAGTTTCCTTCTGATGTGAGAGCAAACATTCCAATGGAACTTCCAACTTTGCAGGAATTCAGGAATTCTTAGGATTCAGCAGTGTCTTTCTCCATCTGTAACTTGTCATCATCACTATTTCAGCCTTGGGGAGTGACCAAAGTTTTTTGGTCACGATTTTGGACACGGTGACAAAACAGAGTGTGACAAGTCACAGGTTACAGAATTATAGTACTATTTATAATTAAACTTTATGCTGAAAGCTCTTCCAGTCAGAGACTTTTCAATCTGCCTCTGTGTTAGTTCTGCATTGATAAAGATATCAGAGAAGTCACTGAGATTATTTTAAATTGTTTTTTCTGAATAATGGAGACTAGAAACACTAAAATCATACTTGTTCCACCTTCTCAATGCAGAGTACATAATAGCACACTTAGTAATACCTACTTAATTTAATGACACCCATTATTAACACCTAATAAAACCACTACTACAACAATCCACATTCAGAACATGTTAATAACATCCAGAGAAATGGCTTTCTCTTACAAAGCCATATCCATCAGAAGTTATTGATAGGAAAATGGGCCTTCCTACAGAGTGTTTTCTTTACAGGCATCCCAAATTTTGATTCAGCCCCATCCTCCCCTTGCAGCCTCTCCCACCACGTTGCTGCCTCCCATTTTTTGTAGTCTCCAGCCTTTGTTAGAGGCTCCATCCCCTCCCTGTCACTGCCCACAGCCCTGCAAGTCACACTTTTCCTCACAAACTCTTTACTCCATCCCTTTTCTCTGTCTATGGATATTTCCAGGAGAAGCCCAAAGGAGATTTTTGAAGTTTCTCCTTTTTTATTTTTTTTTCTCTCCTTCTGCAATGGCAATTAAAGGCTTCCCCACACCAGGCTTGCTACATCTATGCCATCTTCTGGATATTCTGTGAATCTTACTTATCCCAGAGCCTGTCTGGCAGTTGGATGTTCTGAGTAATGTGCAAATCTCTTTAACAAATGTTGCTGCTTCCTGAGCTCCACAAGGGACAGATTGCTGATATGAGGACAGGGACAAGGTTTTAGGGCCAGGGTCACAGCTTCATGTGTGTTTCCTCTGTTTACAAGGAAAAGTGATTGCTCTGTTGCTCAGTGAACTGTCACTTCTATGCTAAGAATAGTTACTGGATTCAGCAAAACATTCCCCTTCAATAGGGAAGTTACTTTCACTCAGTTAAGAATTCACCAAATGCACTTTTTTTAATGCGCTGAACACCTGTTTAGAATTTATCCCCCTGTTTTTTGCTTCAAAATGTTGAAGTTATAATCTTTGCAGTGTTTTCTCTCTATTTATGTCTAGATTTCATGTCACTGTTTCATCAAGATCTGCAGCTGACTTTCAGCTGTTTAGAAACAATTGCATGTGAATGATGTACAACCTATGATTTCCCTGGATGTTGAAGAGACATCTTCATTTTGTCATCCTTCCACTATTATGGGTATATAAATGGAAATTGAAATAATACTTTGATTTTCTTTGCCGAAAATTCCTTAGAGTTTTTCAATAGCCCCTCTTATATGGAGCCCAAAATAGTGAGGACTTCAGTCAGAAAACTAATTCTTTCTTGCATATTTAAATGTTAGAAATATGCTCAAATGACTTGGTAAATCACAGCCTGGATAGCAAAGACTCAGGGAAATAATTCCAGCTTTAGTCACAGAGACAATGGATAATACTCATTATTTAAGGCTTTCACTTAATCTCCTCCATTGCCTAAAGAAGTGCAAATAATTCATTGGAAAACCAGGGAAACAGTGGAATGATTCATTACTTTAAATGCTGTTTAACCAGGAAATTCCACACTGATCAGTGAGGCTGGGCTGCTGTGCAATAATTTCTTGATCTTAAAGTCAAACACTAAATAATCTGTTTTTAGAAATCAATATTAGAGTCACTACAAGGCAAGACTTCTTATGAAAGTTGGATATTTGGATATTAAAAAATAAACATACAAAGAATTCAAGGTTTCAGTGCCAGAAAGGAATCACAGTAATTTACTATTCAGTGGTACTTTCACAGACTGATAATCCTTATAGTCAGTTGAAAATAGTAATTTTTGCTCTATCATAGCTTCAGATTGTGCCCTGGAATCAAAGTGTTGAAATTCCCAAGTGAGAGTTATGATTTTCTCACAGATTAGGGAAAATGGAAAGCACTGAGATGTCACATTTCCATCCTTTTTTGTAGATGAAGGGTTTCAACTATCAGAGACCATAAACTTCTGAACTGTCAGGGACCTGCACAGCCAAAACAACCTTTGAATTGGGACCTTGGCCAGAGTGAGAGAAACCAGGAGGAAAAAATTCATATATTCTGGCTGCTTCTCCCAATGTGCACAGCTCCAAGCATCCTAAATCCCTCCTAGACCAACTCCTGATTACATCTCATGGTATTAGGGCTAAAAAAGTGTATTTTGTGTGAGGTACATCACCTGCAAATGGGAAAGGTTGCTAAGCTGAGGCATCTAAATTAATTAGCAGCAAAGACTCTTCCCCAGCTCCCTTCCCTTCCCTGCACACCCTCCAGCCCCTCCAGGTCTCTCTTCCCTGATTCCCAGAGCTGGACACAGCCCTGGAGGTCCCTCAGCAGTGCCAGCACAGGGGACAATCCCTGCCCTGGGCCTGTGCCACACAATTCCTGATCCAAGCCAGATCCAAAGATATATGAGAATGAAGATGAATCTTGGCTGTAGCACATGTATTCAGGATTTCAAACTCCAATTTAGCTCTCTGACAGCTGTAGATGGAGAGAACAGAGAGAGGTTAATGCCAACATTCCTTGTTTTTGTGGTCTCATGGCCTGTGGAGCTCAGGTTTGGGGTCATATGTCAGGGACACAGACTGAAAAGTGGATTTCAGCACATCACACATCTAGTTTTGAAAAGGGTTGAACATCCAGCCTTCATTTGCAGAGCACTGGAGATCAGACAGATCCATGGGTTTTGGAAAAGTGAAGCATGGGCCATCCTAGCAAAGTGCAAGGAAGGCAAGTCAGCAATTCCTCCTCCCAGAACACACCAAAGTGGGATTTATCCTTCTTAAAATATCCAATTAACTGCATAACTGGTGATCTTTGGTTTCTCCAAAGGCAATGTGGACAGGGAATTCCAAGGGACATTTCACTCCTAATTGAGAGTTCAGCTGTTCACCAGTCTGGTCTAGAAGCTTATCTGGTATTTGATAAAATTGGGTGGAATGGGACCTACCTTGTACAAAATTCATCAAGAGATTTCAATGGTGTGCAAAGATTAAATTGAGAATAAATGTCAATATAAATCAGGAAATTTATTACGCTTAGAAAACAGTCTGGAGAAGTGAAAGGCAGGCAAAGAGACAGAACTCCCATCTCCTTCCCTGTGAGAGAGAAATGGGAAAGGAAGCAGAAGAGTCACAAAAACAAGCCGACTGAACCTCTTGAAGAATGCTAATCCCCCTGCTCTGAATTGTCTATTATCTTTACCTAAAGTGAAATAGCCCCAATTAGCAATCCATTATTAAGATTTGTGTTGTTCTAAGTGTCAGAACAATCCACTTCACTGGGAAATGAGTCATAAACTTCCAGAGGGAGGACTGTAAACAGGACCTTTCAATATTCATCCCTCTGCATTGTTCTGTAAAGAACCATCTCTAATTCAATGATCTGGTCCAGTATATTTATGGTGCTGCTCCCAAATCCACTTTGTATTGCCAACAGATTATTGCTGTCCAAGTGATGGGGCTGTCTCTGGTTTGCTGCTTGCTCATTATTCTGCAGTAATTAATGTTAAGCCCACAGACTTTTGAATGATAGATTTGCTGTAGGTTTACAAACAAGTGTTATAATCCTCTGAATGCCCTTTTGTTTTCACTCTACAGGAAAAAGCTGGGCAACTAAGTCGAGTATGATCCATGTTTTTGAGATCCATGCAGGAGGCACCAGTTTGATCCCAGCTGGCCAAACACAGAAAATCCAGTGTCTTGCCCAAGTTCCCACATGAAGGGCTTGATCCTGTGAGGATTTTGGCGTGTTTTCACATGCACTGCAGTCAAAAAGAGCATCAGCTCTGCTGAGGTAAAGGCTCAACCCAACTTAATCTTTCCCTCAGCTTAAAAAGCCCAGAGCACCAGCAGACAATGGGAGAGACAAAAAGTGAAATCTATCTGAGTGAGGAGCAGAGATTTCCCTCAAAGAAAGGTCTGTATTTCTCCCTGATCGACCAAAGAGATCAAAGTCACATTAAGCAGATGCTGTTCCCTAAAAAACCCAAATTCATGAAGGATTTCTTTGCACTGATGGGAAGAGAAGGTTTGGACAACTCCTGCCTCAGATACCTCATTGCTCTGCTCCACAGGGAACCTTTTCTATCGAGGCATTCAGTTTGTTTTGTACCAAAATGGGCTGGATTGTGCAAATGGCCAAGCCAGAGGAGCTGAGCCAACATTCAATTCAAACCACCTTGGTTAATAAACAAATTCTCATCTTCATATGTGAATCCAAATGGCAAAAGCAGTTCTACACATTATCACAAATCACGTTCAAATATTGTACCAATATTTGGGTTCAAAAGTGGGATTTAAAGTTAACAACCACTCTGCCCTTTTTCCAGAGGGTGAACACATGCAAAACACTTGTTATATCCCTGTTGATAAATTCCAAGTGCCCAGGACCATTCTTTGGCACCAAAAGGCAAGGAACAGTCACATCCACACTACTGAACTCAGACTCTCTGTCAGCTCAGCCACACAGGGAATTCCTATCAGGGACTATTTATCAGGGACTAAGAGATTTTGGAGAGTCCTATCTGTCTGAGACGAAAATATTTTAGGGATTCTGCTCTAAAAGTTGTAATGAGCAGGAGACAAATTTATGGCAGCTGGGAATATTCCCTGACACTGTTTACTTTCCTGGTAAATGTGGCCTCTATAGAAGGACATGGTCAGTGATCTAAATAAAATACACCCCACAAATTTAATGTCACTGAAGGGTTTGCAAAAAGAGATAAATACATAGCAGGAATAATAAACTGTATTCCAAGGAATTGTTTTCTGCCTCTTTTTTAGCTTGAATATCCAGATTAATTTCCTTTCAGTGATGTTTTCTTGACATGGAAGGTGAGATTCTGGCTAGAAGCCTGTTGTATCTAGAGATGAATTTTACATCCAGGGGTACAGTGAAACTCTGACTCTTCAGTGTTAATAAAAAGAGATAAACTCAACTCACCGTAGCAGCTCCCAGTTTATTTCCCTCCAAGATTTTTAAACCTGGCCATCCATGCTGGAATAACCAGGCTGTGTTTAAAATGGCTGTCCTTCCTCATTATCCAGCATTATCCAGAGTAATTAACTACCTGGCACTGCTGTGCTTCCAGATATTTAGTTCCCAGCCTGAAATTCCATTGGTTTACTGGGATTTGAAACAAGCTCTGCAGTAACAAAAACAGAATCAGGAGCAGCTTTCAGTCACAGCAAAACTTTGGCATATTTGATGATGGAAAACTTAAATGCAGGATGCAAGAATACAAACAGAAGTGAGGTTTTATTAAGACCTTCAACCACTGGGTAAGATCCAGAGAAATTCCTATTTAGCAGCAACAGGGTTAAGGCTACTGAGGACTTCTGGTCAGGAACAACTCTTAAAACACTGCTATTCCATTTTTGACATGGTGAACAGTGCCAGAAATTAATCAGTCTATGCAGAACAGGGGAAAAAAGGCAGCACCTGCACCTCCCAATGTCCTCCTCCTTAGTTCTGTTGGCTCAGCAGAACCTGGAGCAAGTCAGATGAGTGAAATATTCCTATTTTTTTATTCCAAAAGCTAATCCTGATCCATTTTTCTATAGCAAGTGTAAAAGTCCGTGTAATCTTTTGGAAAGAGTAATATTCTAGAGAAAGTGATTTTTTTTCTTACCTTTTTAGTCAAATCATGTGGAGGCTGAAGAACCTGTTTTTTTCCATAAACTCTCCCTCCTTCTGCATTGACCAGCAGCTGGAGGGCAAGATTATTTCTTACAAGGATTCTTAAGAATCAATGATGGAAAAATCACATAGATATACACACAATAAACACATTTTCTGCACAAATACACCCTGCAGAAGTACCAACAGGGCACTTTGTAAAGCTCAGAACACCTATTTCTCTCCTGACTGAGGTCAGAATATGACCCTGAAGTGACCCTACACAGCTCCAGCCCATTCTGATGCAGGGCAGTGACTTTGTACACAGATATATGAGGTATGAAAAGTTACCAGACCTCAAATGAGGCACTGCCACTTTTTATTTCCACCTTGAATTACACCTGCACTTAGCAAGGACACTAAGTGTTAACCAGAGGCAGATATTAAACTCACATAGCCACACATCCAGTGTGGACATGCATCCAACAGTGTCCCATTATAAAAATGACTTTTATTTCTCAGTTGTTGGAAACAGCACATGGTTTTGAAGCCAGTGGCATTTGGTGACAGAGCTCTGAGAGTGCTGATAACAAATCTGAAGCAAGCAAAGCAAAATTTGCAATTGTTTTCAATAAAAAACCCTTCACATTCCTCTTACCCCTCGACTCCCTGCTTTTCTATCTGATAAATAAAATCAATTTACCATGTTTTTTCCCAGTTTTGTTTTTTTTTTGTGTGTGTGTACATGAAACAGGCTGAGGATGAAAATATTAAGCACACACCACCCAACTGCTGGTTTGTCTCTGCTCCAGGGCTGGCAGGAGGGAAATTTCTGTTGGAAATGCTGAGAGAACACAGAGAGGAAAGGTTTCTTTCATCAAAGCAAAATCCACCAGGTAAGACAAACCAGTGCATTGTTCACCTCTAGGAGAAAGCTTCAAAGGCAGGCTGTGAGACTGAGAAAAAGATATAAGAAAGATAAAATAATTAAGAAGATGATGATGAAAATTACTCCCTCACTGCTCTAAAGTTTTCAGACAGGAGGAAAAAAGCCAACATTTTGCCTTGCACTTTTTCTCCCCACCCTGCACACAAAGTGCTAATGATCACTTCTTCAAAAAATGACCTGAAAAACATCTTGGCAAGTTTATGACCAGGCCAAGCATTGATGTGCTTTCAGCAGGGAAGGAAGAAGAAAGACCAGAAGAAATAACCACAGAAGGAATAAGGCAGAGCTGTATTGTTGCAAAAGCAAATAAAGGAGGCTGAGAGAAGCAGTGCCTGCTGTCCAGGCAGAGAGTGAAGTAAAAATAATCCCTCTCTCACAGAAGGAGTCTCCTGCAGGGTGAACTGCAGCAGGCACTGAGCAAAACAAAACTCAGCAGAGAACTGGAAAAACAGCACCCAGGTCTGTCTGCCCTTGGCAAACAACCTGTTATAAACAAGAGTGTCACAGCAGAAATCCCTCCTTGCCCCCAAGTCTGAGCATTTCCTGACCATTTTCTTTGGTGTTGACAGTGACTTGGTTGCTTGAGGCAAAGGGATGGAAATAATTTCCACCACTCTTGCAGGAGACTCTCTTGGTGAACAGTAATTAGTGCCCTTAATACTTTTCAGTCTCTCATAATAACAGTCAAACATTTCTCCTGTGCCAGCTGGGCCAAATTCTACAAGAAACTTCAACTTTCTGAAGACACAAAATTGCTTTTTTTTAAGTTTCTGATTCCCAAAGGTGGGATCTACAACTCTGGTTTGGGGATCAAGGTCCACCTTGATAGGGAGGCAGAGTCCTACTGAACTGGAGTTTCCTGTGAAATCCCAGTCCCAGCACAAGGAGCCTGGAGATGTGTCTCTTGTGTAAAATGGGAGAGCCAGGACATTTTCCCTGCATCCAGGTCTTTCTGCAACTCAAGTCAGCACATTTAAGCTCTTGGCAGACAAAATGATCAGGCTTTGCTGATAACAAGAGCTGCTGTAGCTCTGCTTTGGGACCAGGCACTCAAGTAGCTATTTATAGATGAGAGAAGAGCAGCAACAGGGAAAAGGAAGGAAAAAAATGGAACTGGCTGAATGTGTGAGTAACATTTTTCCTTTTTAAATTATGCATCTGCAAAGTGATCTCAGGAGCGAGAGACTCACATTCTGTTCTCCAAACATCTGATTTCATCAAGAGGTTTTAAGGACATTATAATCCCTTCATTCACAAATGTGGAAATAAAGGCTAAACACATAAGAAATGCTCTGGATCTTCAAAGCCCCCAATGGTTGTCGGTGCAGTAACCTTTGCTATGGTCTTTTGATGTAGAAAGTGAACATTGGTCCTGTTTAATAGTCAGGAATCACATGGAAAAGGTCCTGTCCTCAAGACCAGCTCTCACACTTTGGATCTCCAGGAACTGGCAAGGTGCTGATGAGTAATTCAGAGCAAGGCCTGTGTTGATCTAAACTGAAATCATTGAAGCAGCGTCCAGAGACTGATCTGGAGAGAGGGTGGGGAGGCCCTGGCACAGGTTGCCCAGAGAATCTGTGGCTGCCCCATCCTTGGAAGTGTTCAAAGCCACCTTGGATGGTGCTCTGAGCAACCTGGGATAGTGGAAGGTGTCCCTGCCCATGGCAGGGGGTTGGAATGAGGTGATATTTAGAGATCCCTTTCAACCCAAACCATTCTGTGATTCTATACGGTGATTAATTTGACCTTGCAACCATTATGTCATCAGCTATGATCATGCTTTGCCAAAAATAAGAGACAGCACCATACTGAGATACTGATGTGGGGCTGAAATCAGCGCCCCCTCCTCCCCCATTTCAGGTTCAGGAGGTGACTCCTTCCCAGCCAGCTTGGACATCTCCACACTTCAATCCATTCCATGAAACACAGGTTCACTGTCTATCATCTTGTCTGAGAAAGTGGAATATCTGGGGTGGATACCCCTGTTGAGCCTGTTTTGCTTGTCACCAGCCCAGAGGGACAAACCAGAAGAGAGAGGGAGAGAACTAATGGTGAAGGGTTTAGAGGTGAAGGCACAGGATGATGCACTGAGGGCACTTGGCTTGTTCAGCTGGAGCAGAGGAGACTGAGGGCAGAGCTCCCCGGGGGCTGCAGGGGAGGGACAGGCCTGAGGTGTGGTGGGTGTGAGCAGGGCCAGGAGCCAGGGCAGGGCTGGAGCTGTGCCAGGGCAGGGGCAGGTTGGAGCTCAGCACAAGGTTCTTGTTCCCCCCGAGGGTGGTGGGGCACTGCCCAGGCTGCCCAGGGAATGGGCACGGCCCCAAGGCTGCCAGAGCTCCAGGAGCCTTTGGACAAGGCTCTGAGGGACAGGCTGGCATTGCTGGGGGGCCTGGGCAGGGCCAGGCCTTGGATTCAAAGACCCCTGGGGATCCCTCCAACTCAGCATAATCTGGGATTCCATGATTCTTTCTGCTGCCAACACCCGTCTGGCTCCCGANACTTGGATGATCCTTGTGTGGTCCCTTCCAACCCAGGATATTCTGTGATTCTATGATTTTCTTAAATTCCCACATACCCCTCTGACATATTCCAATTACTTTGTTTTCTATAACTTGGGAAGCCCCGCTATGGATAAACATGTAAGGATGTATTGAAGTCCACATGTTTAGCAAAGCATTTATATGGAGCCATATTCTACATTTCTATGGAATTTCTCTCGGTGGAGAGGGTCATAAGCTTCTGTATCTTGTTCAACAAGGAGATCCACAAAGATCAGGGCTTGGACCGGATTGATCCCTGTGGGACCCTGCCAACTCAGAATATTCCATGATTATATAATTCTATGTCTCCCTCTGTCTGATGCTGGACTTTCCCAAGACTTTCCACTTCAGAATTCCCCTCCCAGCCCCCGGCTTCAAGCACTCTGAGGAGACTGATTTCAGTACAACTGTCAGCAGGTCAGGAATCAAGGAAAAATCAAACCCCCTTTTTTTTTTTTTTTTCATTTTTTTCCCCCACTTTATTCACGGCTTTGGCACTTGGGAACCCAGTCCGGTGTCACAGCGTGTCCCCATCGCAGGGATGCGCGTGGCACTGGGGCTCAGCTGTGCGGTGGGAAGGGGAGGAGATGCGGTGCCAGGACCCTCCTCCTCTCTCCTAGTGCTGTTCCCGCTAGATGGCATCTCCGTCCCGCAAACATCCCCTGCTCCCGCGGTGTTATCTAACCCTCCTGGATTTGCACGGCTCATAGAACACCGTTCTAGCATTTAGCAATTCAGGGTGGGCAAATATGTCCTTAGTCTACATCAATTTCGACTTCGGGATACCACAAAAAATGCCACGGATTAGCAGCAGTGGAGCATCTTCCTTTCAAACTTCCTTTCCAAAACACTGTTACTGCTGTAAATGTGGGGTTCCAGTGACAGAGGGAAAATCACTTTCCTGGTCCTGCTGGCCAAATAATTCCTGACCCAAGTCAGGTGCCATTGGCCTTCTTGCCCACCTGGGCACCCCTGGGCTCATGTCCAGCACCCCCAGGGCCTTTTCCAGGTGTGGATAGTGGACACAGGGTAGATTTGCCAGGATTTCATACTCAGACAGCCCCCAAAAGTTATAAACTCAATGGATGCATTTTTCTCCTCATACGTAATCCATTGGATCCATGCTGAAGGCAGAAGAAGTGATGAAAAACTCCAGCACCAAGCTGGCAGAATAATGTTCCTCCCTCCCAGGGGTGTGGGAAGAAATAGAAACATGCTCCACACGTGTTGAGGCTTTGAGGTTGCAATCAGAAAATGACTTGTTGCTGTGAATTTTGTCCTCTCTGTGCTTGAAAACATGGGTGCCTCATGTCTGAGGAAGTTCCAGGAGGACATTGTCACTCCTGGGAGAGGTGCCCATCAGGTCACAGTCACATTTAGGGTCTGGAATGTGCTGGACATCCCAGATGCTTGTGGAAACCACAGCAGGGAGGTGTACAGAGAGATGCCTCAGGTAACAGGATCTGCCAGAGGCACATGACAAACTTGTACATCAGCCCTGAGGCTTCCAGCCTGGTGTTTCAGCTACTCCTCTGTGGTGTTTCATCAGGCTGCCACCTGAGGTTTGGAGAGTATTTATTCCTTACCACTGTATTTTGGTTGTCACTCTTTTTACAATCTGCAAGGAAGAGGAGGATGGAGGTATCAGGTTTTTGCCCAGTACACAATGACAGAATCACAGAATCACAGAATATTCTGAGTTTGAAGAGACCCACAAGGATCTTCAAGTCCTTAAATCAGTGGAAACACCATGATATCAAATGACATTTATCCAGGATTTCAGTTTAATAGTTTATAACCTGTGCCCACCCAGCCATCCCCACAGTGTTGTATTTTTTGGAAGGGACCACGGTGGCTCATCTGGTCCCACCTCCCTGCTCCAGCAGGGCCATCCCAGAGCACATGGCACAGGATTGTGTCCAGAGGGTTCTGGAATATCCCCAGGGAGGAGACTCCACACCCTCTCTGGACAATCTGTTCAGTGCTGGGTCACTGCACAGCAAAGAGGTTCTTCCTCCTGTCCAGGTGGAACTGGAGCCTCAGTTCCTGCCCGTTCCCCTTGTGCCATTGCTGGTTCCATGGAGCAGAGCCTGGTCCATGCTCTGCCCCCTCCCTGCCCCCCCTGACCCCCAGGGATGGGGTCCCCTCTCAGGCTCTGAACAGCCCCAGCTCCCTCAGCCTTTCAAACAGAGATGCCTTGTTCATCTGCTGTGTTAATAAACCCATTAGGTTTTAAATCAAGTATGTAACAGCTGAGCTTAAAAGTTACAATTAAATGATTTTTTTTTCTGTCTTTTTCTGTTGCATGATTCACGAGAGCTTCTATTTGATCAACAGTACAGCTGTTAATAATGTGATAAATATAAACAGGAGCAAGAAGAGTGACACAAGCCAGTGAGCACAGACTGTGGTGAGTGGGTTACTTAGTGGAGGGTGACAGTGAAATGAAACCTTTCACATGTCATCTGAAGTTTAAAGCTTGCAAAGACATCCATGGAGCCTCTCACTGGCTCTGCCAGTGGTCTGTGGAGGATCAGCAGGATATTCATGTCCTGTCACAGCTGATCCATGTCTGCCTCTTCTGGCCAAGAGTCTGTAATGCACATTATAAATGGGGATCTGATCACGGCTTAGACTGAGGGAGGGACTGTGCTTTGAAGTGCAGTTGAACAGAGTTGGATAGAGGTGCACACAAAGCCAAAAACTGCTCTCGTGCAATTATCTAAAATGGGAAAATAATGGAATGGCTCCAGGTTTACAGCAGAGCAGTTGGGGGCATCACATGTCCCAGAGGTGACTTCATTACCTGCTCACCTTTTTTCATGGATGGGGGCAGGGGGGAGAGTCTGAATGACACTCAAAGAAACACAAGCAGAATTGCTTTGGGCTTCCTCATGTGGGTCATTCACTTAAGAGTTGGATCCATGATCCTTGTGGGTCCCTTCCAACTCAGTATATTCTGTGATTCTTGCAGACTATATTTAGATTATTATGTGTTTTTCTGGAAACATTCCTATGATAAATAACTGTGTTTTCCTAAATGGCAGAAGATGACAATGGCCAAACTTCTAATTTAATGGAAAATCTTGTTGATGGGGAGAAGAGTAAAGGAAAGGGTGAAGACTGAATTTCAGTATATTAGTATCTTAGAAAAATCCAGGTTTTAATTTGGGCTCAAGTCTTATGGTTTAAAAGTCTCCTTTTCTGGATTCTTGGAGCAGGATTTTTATGGTCAAGGCATTAGATCTCAATTCTTAGATCACAAAAGTCTTTAAGCTCTGCAAAAGAAATAATCGTAGCCACTGGGCTCTCTAGCATGAATATTGCCCTATATACTCAGAAAATAAGGGGCATCAGTTTCAGAAGAGAAGGATATGTCCCAGAAGTCCAAACAGGGAGTTCACAACCCAACATCTGACTGTCTAGGTAGTTACAGGGTTCTCACCACCAAGGAATCGAAGCACCTAAGGATGTTTTGGCTGATTGACAGTGCTCTAAAATTAGGCTGTGCCCCAGTCATTAGGAGCTATTTAAAAGTCAGACTTTCTAAGTGTTCCTTACCTGGGTGCCTGTGCTAAATTTGACACGATTGTTCCTTCAGCTGGTTTTTTTTTGGTGTGTCTTATAACAATAATAACATTCTAATGGGAAATCTAAAAGCTGTGGCATTGGCAGAGATTGCCCAAGAGCCAAGAGCTGGCTGGTTGTCAGAGCAACAGTGAGAGCACCCAGGGTGGTACCCAAGGAAAGGCTTCTGCTGACTCTTGGTTTGCTTCTTTTTATTGGGTAGTTGACCCTCAAGTTAATTTTCAGGGGTTATTTCAAATCTCTCACTGATCTAATTGTCTAAAATTCTGGAAATAAACATTAAAATGACTCTTTTCCTTTTTTAAAATATTACTTCCCTCCCATTCACTGTATGAATATCACATAATCATAGAACAGCCTGGGTTGTAAGGAACATTTAATATCATCCCATTCCAACCCCCTGTCATGAGCAGGGACACCTTCCACTATCTCAAGTTTCTCCAAGCAGGAAATTTGCCTAATCATGACTAGAAGGGGCTGGAAGGGGTTGGAAGGGGCTGCTCTCTACTGCTACCTGAAAGGAGGTTGTAGTGGGGTGGGGGTCAGTCTCTTCTGCCATGTCCCAGATGAAAGGACAAGAGGAAATGGCCTTAAATTCAAATATCTAATCTAAAATCAGATTAGATATTAAAGAAAAAAAATCACTGAAAAAGTGGTCAGGTCTTGGCATAAGTTGCCCAGTGAGATGGTGGAGTCACTGCCTCTGGAAGTGTCCCAGAGGTGTCTGGATGTGGCCCTTGGGGACAAGGATTAGGGGGGATCCTGGTGGTGCTGGGTGAGCGTGGCACTGGATGTTCCTGCAGGTGTCTTCCAGTGTGGATGATTCTGTGATTCTTGATGAATTCTTACAACTGAAATGCCATTTATGGTGGGAATGGAAGCACGAGGGGGGCTTTGGCTGTTGTGCAGTAACGTGGATGGTAATGGGAATATTCTGCCTTCAGAGGTGAACTTGAACTAAAGGCTGATGTCCCACTGCAGGTGACAGGACCTGCTGAGTTACTTTGCTCAGTATCTGCAGTCTGTGACTTCCAGGTTTGTAGCATTGCCCTGCACTGTTGATATGCTGCTGCCAGCAAGAATTCATGGTTAATATTGCACTGCATCCCTTTCCTTGTGTCCTGAGGGGTAGCAAGAATTCCAGAGACAGTAACCAGTCAGTTTCCCAGTTATCCATCAAAAATACAGGAGATACTGCTTTTTAACCCCTATGAACACAGAGTAGCTGTAACTGGTGGTGTTGTCATGCTTGAAAGTATTCCCCACCTCTTCCCCCTGGAGGTTTCCTGGAGAATGGGACATTCCCACATGGTGATCCTCCTGTTCTGATTCCCTTTTCCACCTGGTCCTCAGGACTGCTGCTCTGCTTCCTGTTTCAACCGCAGTTCTGCTTCTCTTTTGTTCTGAACCTCTGTTTTGGGAGGATTTGATCCCAGCAATCCTAATATCCACACCTTAGCACTTCCATCCAGCAAGACAGGAGACCAATGTTTCCTCTCCTGCTCTGGAAAGGACAGATCTGAATGGAAAACACATAAAAATCTGTTATTAAAAGTGATATGCAAAGTATTTTTGAAAGATATGGCTTTTTATGTCACCTTACCTTGTTTAAGGAATGGCTAGGAATGTTTTTAAAGTACATTTTCTCCTCTCATCCCTGGTTCTTCTCAAGAGCACTGTGAGTGGGAGTGTTGAATGGATTTGATCTCACTTCAGGGGGAAAGTGCTACATCTTCAAAGAGGGCTGTTTTTCTCCAGAAAGGTTAATCAGTCAATGAACTAAAAGTAGTGCCAGTGAAAACCAAACTGCAAAGACTGACTGTAGTTTTCATGAGGTGTATTAATAGATCAGGTGAAGGAAATTGTAGCCACATTGCAATTTGGGTGCTAATATTTGTTCTGTGACATGCCTGGAAAGCTGGATGAAATGCACAGTGGTTTCTTGCCATCTGTAGCTGTAATTTAAATGGAGGTGTGAATAGCCATTGAAATAAGGGTTGTCAATATGATTTTTGCAGCAGATCTTTTGAAACAACCCCACGCCAAGCAACCTCAACACTTTTGGCAATTAGCCTACCTCTCTCATGTCCTCATAGCTAGATTTTTAAGCTGTGTTGAAGTGTACATGATGGAAGGGACTCCTAGTTTGTGCTTTGGCAAGTTGTTGCCTGTAGAAAATAAAATCTTTCAGAAATCTGTGGCATTATCTTACACAGCTTTGGCATTATCTTATACTTAAATGTTAGAAATTGCTCCAGTAACCTTCCAGCCTAGGTTTAATTATTTGTTGGGGTTTTTTTTTATTTCTACCCATGACTCATGACTGCTTGCTGGGAGGTGGGAATAAGTATATTATTCTCCAAAATCCATTTGTTCTGAAAGAACTTACTGGGATGAATCACTCAGCTTGACTCTGTCCTCTGCTTCCTTGCAGGACTTCAGTAACTCCAAGAGACAGACATTGGTGTTAGAAAGTCCATTTTAGGGGAAGTAAATGCCATTTTGCACAGCTCTGATATGCTTCAGTATTGCACCAGATCCTGATTCATATGAATCCTGAGCTGAGTGTGTGCTGATGGCAGCTCAACCAGAAAAGAAATGGCCAATTATTTACTATCAAAATTAATGACTTGCCTGAATAAATCATGTGTTAGGATTTCTCTGGCCCAGTGTTTGCAAGAACCTGTCACAAAAGGCATGTTTTCTCCCAGGGCTGGCTGTCACAAAAACAAGAATACGATGGGGTGTGTGCAGTCTCTGTGACTCTGCTGTCAAAGTTTCATCTTTTGTGTATACAAGAAATATTATTTGTGTAATGAGGCTAATAACCTATCAGAAAGGCTGGGTTTCTCCCAGAGATGAGTAAAACAGTAGTTATAACACACACACCACGGTAGGTGGCTTCTGGAAAATTCCATGCACAGTACAAATGTTTCTTCCGTGAGGGCACGTTGTGCAGCAGAGGAAACGCCAACTGTGCTGGTTGTATCCAGGCCCTGAAGTCAGATCCAGGTGAACAGGAGCTATAAAATCCAGCTTACAGACCTAGGGAATGGATCTGGAGGTTTCTACAAGCAGGAGTAAGAAAAGGAATGTCCATGTCTCCCCCAGTGGATGTGGTGCTGTAGCCATGACTCTTCATCACGCTCTCCATGCCCTCAGGGATTCGGACTTCCCAGGCCACAAGGCAGGTTAAGAAGAAAGGATTTCTCGTTATAACACACACACCACCACTTGGCAGAGGAGAAGAACCCACTCACTGAGCTGGGAAAGTATCCCTTGGACCTGTGTCCTCCTTTGGATTGGGAAGAGCTCAGTGTCAGTGGGCACTTGTAGAGTCTGGTGTGAACACAGAGCTGCATCTACATCTCCACTCCCTGTGTCATTTCTGGTCTGTAACTGCAACACTCCACCACTGATGGCACAGACATTTTATCCCTGATAATTAAAATTTAAGCTGTGCTTCCCCTAATTTTCTGTGACTTCCTATCCCTCTTGTTTTTTAATATTTCAAAAGTTCTTCATCAGTGGATGCCCCTGTCTTTCAGAGCAAAGAATTTTGCATTTTGAAGGCTTTCTGGTTTAATGGTGTTCATCATCAAAAGCAGGCAGACACAGATATGTGGGTTTAGAGCAACCCACAGTGGTTTTTTTCTGTGCACTAAATTGTACCTCACTGTACACATAATGCCAATGGACTGACCTGGGTGTCCCTGAAGGTTGGAACTACATTGTCTTTAAGGTCCCTTCCAACCCAAACCATTCTGTGATTCTACAATTCTATTCAAATACAAAGACAAAATACAAATACAAGACAAAATACAAATATAAGACAAAATACTGGTATATAGAAATTAAAATCAGGGTATGATTTTAAATTTCACATCCTAGGCCACAAAAAGCCACAAATTTCACACAAAATTCAGCATGTTTTCCAGGTCTAATTAGACTTGAATTGCTGATGCAAAGCTTACCAACATGCAGGGAAGGTGTCTGAACAAGTGTTTTTGAGCTGCTGGAACTACATTAAAAAAAAGAGTTTAGTTGTGTGAAAAAAAATTTGTTGCAGATGTAGCTAATCATGAGGCAAATATGGGGGGTGTATAAGAGAGAAGTGGTGTATACAGGATAGAAATGGTGTATATAAGATAGAAATGGTGTTATATATAAAATAGGAATACTGTAAATATCTATTTTAGGGAAGGCCCAGGCCAAAGATTGCTCAGCCTTCTCTGCTGTTTCACATCCCAAGTGGGTTTGCAGGAAACTTTAGGAAAATGTGCACTGCATTTACACAGACTGGAGACAAAAGAAGAATAACTTGGTGGAAATTAGGCCATGAGAGTATGGAAAGGAGCACCAAGGGTCAGCCCTGCCATGGCTTGTGACAGTGCTGAGGGAAGGAAGGGAATTCCTGTTATCCAGGCTGAGCAGCAGCTCTGCAAGGCCAGCAAAGTGTGACTCCCAGCACGAGCAGAAACACAAAATTTCCAGAAAGGCAGCTGGTTTATTTGAGCCTTTCTGTCTGAAAGGTCTCACTGATCCAGTTCCTAATGGTTTGGAAGGGATATTTATAATGAGTGTTCTTGATTGTCTGTCTGGTGAGAGTTCAGCAGGTTTAGTGCACTGGGAATACACTTTCTGGTGATACAAATAATCACATATTTCAGGGACTTAAGTTTTGCTTGTATCAGTACATTTTACTTTTCTGGTTTTGTGAAGTAGACCTGGGATTTAAAAAAAAAAAGTGTGGCAGGCAGCATTTCATTCTGCTCAGAGTGTTCTTCAGGTTCCGTGCTCACTTATTTTGAAATAAAGCAGCTGTGGTTCTGTTGGACAGCAAAATCCCATTAAGGAAGACTAATTGATTCACCTTTTAATCAGGGTGCATGGAAGATTATTGTTTATCAGTTCACTACAGGAACAGTTTTGACACCTTAATAAATCTACCAATTGGATATGAGGTAGAGAGATGTTTTTAGTTTATTTGCTCATGACACCAGAATAACTTAGGCCTACTCCCTATGGAAAAATAATGTAATGCTGTGGCCTCATTTTAGCCTTATCTCTTATGATTGTTCCACTCATTTGAAATGACAGACAGATGACCTGTTAACTTATTATACCAGTTCCATTCTAGTGATGAAAATCGCACCACCCTTGCTCAGCATTTTCCATTAGTGAAGTGATTGCAGAGGTTAATTGACCCACAGTCTGCAGCACTATTCCTGCCTCTTTAAAAGTAAAAATTAATGCAGTCATAAGCTCAGAAGAATCAAATAGGATAGTGAGCCTCCACTCCCACTCATTTTATAAGCCTGTCTCTTCAAAATATTCTTTTACTCTCCATCAAAATGCTATTTATTGTCTCTCTCTGTAGACATGGTTATTAGACATTTCAAATATAATGCCTCATACATTTTCCCACTAGCAGGGGTTTGAACTGTCAGCTGAGGGGGGGATTGAATTGCAAGTAGGAACAGCTGAAACTAATGACATTAACACTATTCTGGCATAATAAAAACTGTGTTAAATATCTTGAGACATAAAACCATAAAACATCTTAATGTGAACTAAATAGAAACAGTCTTTATCTTTTGAAGCTATTGTTTTTATAAACTAAGATACCTCTTATTTAGCAAATTAGGCTCTACAATAGTTTGCCACACCTGGTGATTTATTGTATTTAACAACACTCAAATATCCTTTTTTTCTCCCAAGACAATTAAGTGAACTCCCAAATTTCACTTTTCTAGATGGGTTCAAGTGAAGAATATTTGGTGCCTTTCTTGGCCTGAATTTTGGGTTGTTCACCACCTCTGAAAAGTGGGACATTCAGGCTTGAATATTTAAATATTGATGTCAGAATTGTGCAGGTTGGAGTATTTCAGGTTTTGGAAGTGGTTTTTTTTGTCAAATGTGTGAAAAACTGGGACATTTTCAGGCATGCAGTGCTTTCAGCACTCACACGTGTTTGTCAGCCTCCGTATCTCCGGTCCGGGAAGGAATCTGGGGGATACAAGGGAGGTAAAAGAGAGGACACCAAGAGCAAGATACATCCCCTCCTTCCATAATATCCCAAAGGAAGGGCTCAGACTGTCACCTGGGAAGTGCAGCATCTACTCCAGGTCACACATAACGGAGATGGTGAGTCCTGGTTAGTCTGCATCCCACAGCCACTGACTAACTCATCCTTCTCGGAGGATGTGCCCTCTTCCACAAAATACTTGGAGGAACCTGTGTTTCCTTTGTTGCAGAATGGATATGACCACTGAACATGAGCCTCAAAGGAAGAGTCAATATTTTCATGCCCAGCTATAGGTAATAGGATATTCCAAGATTCCCAGGTTTGAAGGCAAATCCGGTTCAAAATCCAATTCAGTCACTCTGGATGACCTGGGAGAAGCCTGGCTTTCTCCAGTAACTCCAGGCTGGCCCAAGAAGAGCAGACAGCAGGGATAGGTGCCTATAATTAGGTAGAATGAACCCTTCCCACAACAACTGTCATTATTTCCCAGGGCACTAAAGTATTTTAAGCTTCCCAGCAACATCAGCTACTGTACTGAAATCTGCAAAATAGGTGCCATCAGTTTTGAGGCAGAACTTCATTTTAGTGAAGACCTCTCTTTATAAAAGGATGGTACCATATGGCCCAGCATATTAGATCTAAGCTATATAAACTTATATAAGCTTCTGCTGTTGATGAACACCACACAGACTTAGTCTAACTAAGGAACAGGATTTTGTTCTGAAAGAATTTGCCTGGATACCTGACTGACACTAATTTCC
Source organism: Calyptomena viridis (assembly GCA_013390005.1). NCBI lineage: Eukaryota > Metazoa > Chordata > Aves > Passeriformes > Eurylaimidae > Calyptomena > Calyptomena viridis. Next base: position 16,733 of record WEIV01000946.1, on the reverse strand, counting down.
TCAGAAACTGTGAGAATTGAGGTTAGTGAGGACTCTCATTTGTCAAGAACTGAGCACATATTTTAGTAGAAAAATTATCCTCTGTGCTCAGAAACCCCCAAACGAACGAAACAAAACTCCTGAAGGTGCATTTTATCTGATTTTGGCAGCAGCTGTTCCTCAATTGTTATAAATAAGTGAGGAGGGAATTTTTTAAAAGTGAATTAAATTTGGTCATTAATCCCCATCTCCTAAGCATAAACTGTTGTTTTAGTTTGCTTTATTTTTTTTTTTTTGTTACACTGAACTGATAAGGATCATAGAATCATGGAATCACAGAATGGTTTGTGTTGGAAGGGACCTTACAGATCATCTTATTCCCACCCCCTGCCATGGGCAGGGACACTTTTCACTATCCCAGGTTGCTCCAAGGCCTCTCCAAGCTGATCTTGAACACTTCCAGGAATGGGGCGACCACAGCTTCTCACCACCCTGACAGCAAATACACTGTAATGTGTTTGATAGGGTAAGATCTCTTTTCCTGACTAACATGAGCATCCATTTTCTGACTCAACTTTGTATTTTCATGCTGATTCTGCCTTTTTTGTATTTTTCATATTGAGCAAAAAGCTAAACCAAACCAGGAAATGAATTAACAGACTACATACCAAAGGATCAAACAGTACTGGGGTGTTCCTTTATTCTTTCTTCATGCTGAGAACTCCATAAATTAATCTGTAGGACATGGGAATGACTTTACTCATGATTACCTCTGCTCCAGGACCCAACACAAACATACCTGATATCCATGATGAGTGAATTAATCCTGCTCCATTTGTCTGGCCTGACTCCAGCACTCCTGGGCTTGCAGAAAGATCTGGAGGGTCAACGGGCACAAGTCACATCAGGAGTCTGCAGCCACTCCATGGCTGTGGGTTGGGATGAATGAATGTTGCTGGAGGTCACCTTGTCCCTTGCAAACCTGTATGAGCATCTGGAAGAGCATCTGGAGAAGAAGGGATGGAGGTGGAAGAGAAGAGGCATTTGGTGTGAGAGGGATGGAGCTCAACAGAAAGAAAGCTGGTGGAGGGTCTAGAAAACATGTCTTATTAGGAGCGTCTGAGGGAACTGGGGGGATTTAATTTGGAGAAGAGGAGGCTTAGGGGGAACCTCATTGCTCTCCCCAACTCCCTGACAGGAGGGTCCAGTGAGGGGGGTCGGGCTCTGCTCCCATGTCCCAAGGGAAAGGGAGAGGAAATGACCTTAAATTGTGCCTGGGAAAGTTCAGATTAAATATTAGAAAAAAAAATCCCTGCACAAGTTGTCAGGCATTGGATTAAGTTGTCCAGGGAGGTGGTGGAGTCCCAGGGTCTGGAAGTGTCCCAGAGGTGTCTGGATGTGGCCCTTGGGTACACAGATTCATGGTGATTCTGGTGGTGCTGGGTGAGGGTGGGACTGGTTGATCCTGAAGGTCTCTCCCAGCCTTGCTGATCCTGGGATCCTGTGACTCACACTCTGATAACATTTGCACATTTTCTGATTGATTCCTCAGCTTGTTTCCCATGATTATGTTTCAAAAGCCTGCAGACCTTGAGTAGGGCTTGAAGCATCTCGTCTTCTCTGATCTTGGTGGCATCTCCCCAGCAGTTCCCCATGGCAGAAATGTTCCCACACCCCTGAAGTCCCTGATGCAACAGAACTGCTGCCTCTGGAAAACAGGATGACAGAGAAGATGATGCCTGGGGAGATTGGCATGGGGGTGCTGGTGCCTGCTGCTGGTTCCTTCCTGCTCTTCCAAGGGCCATACTTTTCTGGGGGTACATAAACAGCATCTGTGAAGGTAACCACCCTAACAGCATCATTTTCATGATTGTGTCACCACAATGAGAGGATGGAGCTCTTTTACAGGCAGATTCATCCTGCAGAGAGTGCAGTGGCTCTGTAGAACTGGGCAGCTTTTGCTCTCTGTGGTATTTATGGTACAGGACATTGGTTTTCCCAGCCAGCAATCTGATACCAATGTCCTCTCACTGCTGGGCACACACACAGTCAGCCAAATTTCCTTTCAAGGTCAGAGTCTATCTGCAAGAATGCTTGTGCTCTTTTGAAGCACATAGGTTTTGCTTTTTTTTTTGGATGTTCTTATGAATTGAACACACCCCAGCTAATCAGTGAGTTCGTTTGAGCTTTGAGGCAGTGCTGGTGCTCTGGTTTTCATAGGCTTTGATTCTGTAGGATCATGCCTCAACTTCGTCTGTATACTCTCACGGTTTTTAAGGAGAATTTGGTAGAGGGGAGAATCCACAGTTGGGTCTACATTGTACACTTTGGCTGCAAACCTCAGCCCAGCAAACCTCCCAGCTGCTGTTCCATCCAGATCATGGACATATATGTGCCCAAGAACAGCCAAGCTAAGACCTGCACAGCTGCAGCTGGTGAACTGTTCCTGGAAGGAGAAGGAAGATTTCAGAACAGATTTAGTCACCAGTCTGTATATGACTGGTAATCTTGTCCCAAAACCTCTTTCTGCTGGCAGATCTGGAAACTGCAGCTGTAACACAATTGACATGGCTCAGGCTTCATTTTAATGTGTTCTCTGTTACTTTATTATTTCTGTAGAGATACAGCTGCTGTGTGACCACTCCTGGCTTCTATGAACCAGTGTTGAAGGAGTTTAAGCAGCTTGTGTTGTGCACTTGGCTTTGGATCGGTGGGCCTGTTTCTCACCACTTCTCTGCTGCCCTGATCTTGATGTCCTGACTTTCTGAATGCCTTCTGTCATTCTGCCCTGACTGGACATTAGGACTGAGGTAAGTTTACCCAGGAGGACTAGATACTCTTGTTTCTCTGAGGGCTGCAGAGAGTTTCAGCTCTGATCATATCAGACAAAATAGCAAAGCTCTGCACCAAGCCTCAGTCCCCATGGGGGCACCTGCCAGCTTTGGGCTGTTCACACATGGGGCTGTGGTTGTGCCAGTGAAACGGTGCCAGAGGAAATGCAGGGCTTTGAAAGTTTCCCTGGGTGCTGTGCCATTGCTGAGAAGGCCTGGACAAGAGGGAGAGGTGTGAGGAAAGGTGTAGCTGAGTGTGTGTTCCCTGAGGCCTGAGGTGTGCTGGGTGTGAGCAGGGCCAGGAGCCAGGGCAGGGCTGGAGCTGTGCCAGGGCAGGGGCAGGTTGGAGCTCAGCACAAGGTTGTTGTTCCCCCCGAGGGTGGTGGGGCACTGCCCAGGCTGCCCAGGGAATGGGCACGGCCCCAAGGCTGCCAGAGCTCCAGGAGCCTTTGGACAAGGCTCTGAGGGACAGGCTGGCATTGCTGGGGGG
>WEIV01000945.1:10415-50465 GCA_013390005.1 Calyptomena viridis | reverse complement strand
AAAAAAAAAAAAAGAGGAATGTAGGAATTTTGGTGAGAAAATCTTTGAGTAGGCTCCTTTGNTGTAGGAATTTTGGTGAGAAAATCTTTGAAAAGGCTCCTTTGGTATCACCATAAAGCAGTTTAACATCCGTCTCTGGATAGCTGCTTTTTTCCCTTCTCTTTTCCTATATCATTCATCCCTCCTTTCATGCTAATCCAGTTTCTTGGCTGGATTGTCTCCAAAGTTTCCAGTTTCCAATTACCTCCACACAGGACTTTGCTGGGGCAAGTAACTGTTATGGTTTTATTTTATGGAAAACCTTTTCCCCCTTTGTTTACAAACAGGGGGTGCACAGGCAGGGTGTTGCAGGTCTGGCCCCTCTTTCCCCCCCTTCCCCTGTTCTCCCCGCCCTTCACCCCCGCAGAGTTGTTCCCACCGGCGGGCTCCCAGGTAGGGAGTGGAGACATGCCTTCACCCCGGGTGCCAAACCACCCTTTGCAAAATTTTNTCATCGGGGCTGGCTCAGTGGGAGCAGGTCACGGTGCCATCCTGGGGGGGGCTCTGCCTGCTGCCATGCAGTCCATTCCGTTCCAGCCTGCAGAAGCCGCCTGGGGGCTTGTCCACGATGCAGCCGTAGCCCCAGGACGCCCACCCGCTGTGTCCCCATGGCATCCCTGTGGTAAGAGCCAAGCCCCAGTTCACCAGGGTGCAGCAGAACAGCATGGCCCTGCAGCTGCCCACCTCCACCCTGCTGCTGCTGCTATGACAAGCTCCCAGGGCAAGAATGCAACTCCAAGCCCTGAGCCTGCCCCAGGTGGCACGGGCCCATGAGATGCCCAAGCCCTGTGCCTTCGGTGGCCAGGGTAGTCAGGGAATGCCAGTTGGAGGCTGGGAGAAGACGAACGCCATTTTGACTGAGGCACGTGGTGGAGGCAGGGAAGGTGTTCCGGCGGTGTGAGACCAAAAGTGGGCGGGGGTGAAGATGAACCAATGGGGTGTGGGGCTACGCCCTCCTGGGGTGGGAAGAACACGGGAAAAAGGACATCACGCATGCGTGAGACGCGAAGAGTTCTGGGCCAGGACAAAAACATATAAAAAACAGTGAAGCCGAGATGCTGGCCCTTCTTTTTGGCCATGTTAAGCTGCCAGGAGGACTGCTGCTGCTGCTTGAGAACCTGATGGCGCCATTCTTAGACCACACGGTAGCTGAAGCCAGGATACCAGGGACTGTTTTCTAAAAGCAGAGAGCCAACTCGGATCCCTTCCCTGCATCACACACTTCCAGTTTGGCCAAAGAAACTCACCCCATCCCTTTATTTGTTTTTTTTTCCCTGCCTACCTTCGGATACTTAGTTTAATTTTCTGGTTTTTATATTGTTTGATAAGGGTGGTATTTTTAACATAAGGGTGTTCTTAATATATAGCATATATTTTTACTCTCTGTTTTAATGAAAGTTTTCTCTGTCTTTATACTCAGACAAGTCTCGAAAATTTAATATTGAATTCATTTTAATTCACTTCCACTGTCCCTTTTAAATGGTGACAGTAACTCACATAACTCCTTGTGCCTCTTGCACAGTTGTGCAATTGAACACACTATTCACATAAAATAAGAGTTTTGATTTTTCCTCTTGAATGATAGAAGGCCTTAGCCTAACAATGTAGTGTTGACATGTTCTACTTCTGACCAAACAGTCTCAATTTTGATGATTGATGCAACAGTAAAGCCTGAGGCAAATGGTCAGCATGGACCTCTTTGCAGAATGTGGCTTTGCAAACAGAGAGGTAAATAAGGCAATGGCTGTCATATCACATAGGATTCCTGCAGAAACTGATCTCTGGACAATTGGTTTCATGGCTCTTCCCAGTGGACTTGTTTGTTTAAGACTGGTCTTAGTCCAAAGAAAGTGTCAATACTAAGAGCAAAAACTGGATAATCGCTGAGACTAAGATCTTGTTCCTATCCTACTTCCAGCAGTATAAAACCACCAACCTTATTAACTTTGCCACCAACAACTGACAAATTTTTAGGAGGGTTTATTGCTGTTGGGGTTTTGGTTTTTGTTGTTGATGTTTTGTTGTTTTTTTTCTGCTATGTATCATAGACATATCTTAAGAATTCAAGTCCTGTGTCATTCAAGCTTCCCACTGTCTAAAATCTGGCTACATGGGACCTTTACCACCCATGTCCCAAATTGCTACTTTGCCTCGCCCATGGTCCACTGTCTTAATTTACCATGTTTTCAGTTTATACTGAATCTGTGTCAAAGAATGTTTCTTTTTTTTTTTTTTTCCACTAACTCCAGCTGCATAGCAGAATGTGACTATACAGGGAAATAAACTGAAAAAACCTGAAGTTTTCTTATGGAAATAGGTTTCACGCAAAAATGTTGTGGTGGGTTGACCCAGCTGACTTTCAGATGCCCACCAAAATGCTCTCTCAATCCCTTTCCTCAGAGGGTCAGGAGGAGAAAAAAAAAAATAAAAGCTCTTGAGTCACAATAAAAGCAGCTTAATAAAAAAAGATAAAGGCTGTGTTCAGAGACAAAGGATAACAAAATCTGTCTGTTTCCCATTGGCAGGCAGTGTCCAGACATTTCCTGGGTAGTAGGGCTCAGTGGTTTCCTCAGGAGACAAACATTTTCATAACGAATGCCTCCCTGTCTCCTCCATCATCTTAGCTTTTATTGCTGAATGGAGAATCAAATGGTGTGGTGTGACGGTGCTTTCTATGGTTTTATATATCTGTAAAGGTTCAATATACAGTTCTGTTAATCCCCAGTTATATTATCTGTAAATGGACTGCTCCAGTCTCCCTCCCCTTTCCCACTTGGTTGCTCCTGGAATTGTTATCCCCTCCCTCAGTTCTATTCCCCCCTCGGACCCCTCCTTCCCTATCCCATATTTGTACCCCAGCTCCTCCCCTTCTTCTAGTCCTTTCCCTGTCAATCCAAGTTACTCGATCCCTGATAGGTTTGAGTTGAAGGCCTCTGGCTTCTACTCTCATCGGTCACCCCCAGACCCCACCTTCCCTTATCCCTGGTTGGTCCTTTTCCTCTCCCCTTCCCTCAGTTGCACTCCCTTGATAAGGTCATGCCCAAGGGTCCGGAGGGCTCTCTGGCGTAGGCTCTCCTTGGGGTTGGACCCCCAATAAACTGAGCTCTGTTTCACCCTACTCAGAGAGTAATTTTCTGCTTCCTTCAGTAGGCAATAGCCATAGGTCCTTTCTCCTGGAGCACTAGTTAGGGACAGGCGAACTGGCCACACTCAAGAAACCCCTTGCAGGGTGTATGGCAGGGCATACCGCCTAGTTAGTGGCTCCAGAGTCGCCAGGGTGCCTGATCTCTCCCGTGGAGGGATGTCTGGTGCCCTGGTGCCCAGACATCTGCCTTGTTGCCCTCAAGGTGTGTGCCAGCTAGCCTGGGCTCGAGCAGGTTTTGAGGAGCAACCCTCTGGGAAGGCACCATGGCAGTGTGGAATATCACTTTAGTCAGTTTGAGTCAGCTGTCCTTGCCATGTCAGCTCCCAATCTCTTGACCACCTCCATCCTACTGACCTTTGGTGGGGTGGAGATTGGAGAAAGTCTTGATGCTGTGGGAGCACTGCTGAGCAGTAGCTATAATGCTGGTTTGTTATTAACATATTCCAGCTACAAAGCACAACACTATGAAGGATGCTGTGGGGAATGCTAGCTCCATTCCAGCCAGACCCAATACAGGTGGATCTACAAATAACATTTTTTCCCCTGAAATAATTATAATTTCTCTCTGAGACATCATGAAGTGTAACAAACAGGATGAACTCTGTATTGTAATTCTCATGATAAACTAGATTGCTACCTTATGTGTGCTTAAGAGATACTTTATACACCTGAAAATGTTTATCTGTTGTTTTCTTCCTGTGCAGAGACCTCTCTTTGCTATGAGGATGGTGTTAGTAGACAGTGGAGTGGGATGCCATTCCCAACCATGGAAAACCATCTCTAGGGTTTCCAAGGCCTCTTCAGAGGCCAAGGCCTCTTCACAGGCGTGGCAGGTAGTCTGGGGCAATAATGTTGGGAATATAAGCAGTGTATGGAGGCCACAGTGCATTAGAGCAGCTCAGATGGTGATCAAGTCTATGTTTAGCATTTGAAACACTCCTCCAGCAGTTACAGATCCATTTCAAATAAGGGAAATGACAGTTATTTTCCGTAAGTACAAAGAATGGTGAAAAGTTTTGAGTCAAGTGAAACTTTTATCTAATATCAATCACTCACTGACGTACAAAGTTACACCCCATTGCGCAGATTGAGTCTTTTTATTATTTTCTGTTATCAATGCATTGGCAATGCTGTGGCTTCCTGTCCCAGTGCATGTGCAGTCTAATACAAACAAGAATGACTATTGAGCATGACTCCTAAGGAAATCTGTGTTTGTAGTTTCAGGAAAAATAGCACTGTGCAAACCGAAAGAGTCAATATCCTGAGCAAGGAAACACACTGCACCAGGAGACTTTGGATTCAGTTCTTGACTTGGCGTCTGGGGACAATGGTAAGGCTTTGTCGAGGAGTGCAGAGCCATCTGCAAGCTCCCTTTGCACTGCCTGCTTTCTGGTTTAGCTGGTCCCTGGGCTGTCCCCTAGCACAGGATCTGTACAGCCTGACTTCATTCCATCCTCTCTCACCATTGCCAGTACCCACAGTGACGTGAGTACTTTCTGACACAGGGTTGCCCTGTCCTTGACTTTCTGTCTGGTATTAACAGCCAGAGCACAATGTGGGAGAGGCTGGGTTGGCACTAGGCCACAGGAGAAGTCCCTCTGCTCTTGGCTGTCCACCAGCAGAGAGCCGCTGTGTTCTTTTGGCATGGTGAGACAGCTTCCACGCCAGTGTATTCTCCCATGAGATGACTAGAGATATTTTACTGAATTACTTCTTCTTACTTCATAGACTTTAATGGAACAATATGTCAGACATTTCAGTGAGTTAATGTCCTTCCTTGTGGAAACAAACTACTTGCTTATTGGTAAACAGAGCCATGTCATGCTAGCTTTTATGAAATGATGAGCTGATTAATTACAATTTTGGTAACTTCTTTTTGTCATGTAACTCACTATGGAACTGCTTGGGGAACAGTCAAGTCAGTGCACTTATTTTCCCCAAAAATACTTCAAGAAATTGAAGGTTTACACTTGGTGGGGAAATTGAGGGATTTTTCTTTTTAAACAAACATTAAAAATGATGTTACTGTATTCACAGCATTTCTCAATATTGCATAACTTGAAAACATTACAAAATATCTACAAGAATTAAGTGAATATTCTACAAAGTACCTGATTTTCTTTCCGCTTCAGTTTCATACATTTTGAAGGGAAAAGATGGAAGACAGAAGGACAGGACAAGATCTGAATTACAGATGAAAAGCAAATTGTCCAAAATGAATCCCGTTACATCAAAATTCTTTAGAAGTAGTAAGCTTCCAGAATGGAACCAAGAATCCATCATTAGTATAATTAAAATCTTTATGTCTTAGTAAAATTTTTCTTGGTTCATTTAAAATAATGCTAGCTCTGTTAACAACCCATTTAGGGCTGATGTATGCAAATTTTCCATACTTTTCCCTGCTGTTCTGCTCAGGCATCCTCTTCCCTCCACTTGCCATAGCCCCCTCAAGAGAATGGTGTAGGCTTTCAAGAAGTGATCACTGTCCCGAGTTCTTTACGGGGAGAGGCATGGCAATGGTATTCCTCAGCCTGGAATATGTTTAAATTGTCTTTATAGGCTATCTAAACCAACATGTTGCTTCCTTTAGTTCTAGCAATTCCTCATTTTATATTTTGCTTGTTTTTCTGTTCTATTATCCTTAAAATCATTTTACCTGACACAGGTGGCTACACTTCTAGAGTGCCTGGTAATTGGCTCTACTATTTGTATTTGCAGTCCTGGGCTTTCGAGTAGGTCTCTGTTGCTATACTATGCTACATTTTTATTCTAGGATCCTGTTCTGGGCAGCTCACCCTACCCAGAATAACTACATGTTATCATTTCCTATTAGTTAGGAGTAAGCATTCACTGCACTGCACCATTGCACACAGCTAAACTAAAGCTAAAACTACTTAGGACGTAGCTATGTGACCTCTAGACAATTGCTGCTACAGCTGTGACATGCTAAAATCAGCCCAAGCCAAGGGAATTGAGGGCAAGTCCAAACAACTTGTATTGCCGGGTTAATACAAACCCTGTGGCTCCTTATCTGTAATGGCAAACTCATTTTCACTCAGCTACAGGGCACAAATTTTGGTTACAACGTTCATATGAAGGTTTTCTGTAAGTCAAGAATTCTTTTGAAGTACTACTCAAAATATTAAATTAGTCAAATAAGTAATACAAACGCTTCATAAAAAAAAATATAAACCTTGAAATTGCATAAATATACAGAGTTTTAATTAGTTTATTCCTATAAGGTTTCAATATTAAGAAACACTTATGGGTGGTCTGCTTATAAAAGCTTAATCTTGTCCAAGTTTCAACTGTTAAGACAGAAGAGAATATCTCATTACAATTGCAGATTGGAATTTTTATGGTCTGACAGAAAACTTCATTATTACAAGTGTGATAAGTGAATGTATTAATTGTCTGTCTCTTGACAAACTAAATTTAACTTTTAACCTAAATTTTAATTTCAGTGGGTCTCTAGACCATTTAATCTTATTTTGTGTGTTGTTCTAGATGTGTGAGCAGCAATTCAACCCTTTACTGCATAGGACCATTTCCTTTGATTCTGCTTCTCTTGGCATCCTTTTTTTCTCTTTTGAGGAGGCACTGGGACATAATTTTAGTGTTTTATCTAAACTTACACAGTCTTTTGTAAAAAGTCTAAGTGTATTAGCATTTCCACGTCATCTTTAGCATGCTTTATAAGCATTTTATGCTTTTTGTATTAGTAACAGTCTTTGACTCTCTAGTCAGTAGAATCTGGATTTTTGAGATACTGAATTAGGATTACAAAGTACTTAGTACTTGTGTCCATTAGTGTGAAAACAAAAAAACAGTAAAGGTTTGCTAGTCTAGATGTCTAAAATAGTATGCCTTAACATGAGGAAGTCTTGCCAGTCTTGTTGTTGAGGCCAAAGAGTCCCCCACACAGGGCCACCAAGCCCAGGACATACAGTTATAACTGAACTGCTCATCAAGCTACCCTGACTAATTAACATCCACAGTCTGCCTGGCAGCCTCAAGATTCTGAAATTGTGTGTTTGCAGGTAGATTTGTTTTCAAATGTACATTTATAAAAATGTCGAAGAAACAACATTCTTCTGAAGTCTCAGGAGCCCTCTAAGAAGGTTCTGTATGTAAAGGCAGCACTATTTCTTCAAAGGGTTGGGAAATTACATTTTAATGGGTCTGTATTGTTCCAGTTCTCTTGTTTGTGTGAGACCTGTGGGAACACTGGGTCCTTCTGGGTATAATTGTCCTTAAGCTTTTATGAATTGTTTTAAGACACCGTCAACTATCCAGCTACAACAGTTTTACGCGACGGGAGAAACTTTACTGAGCAAAGTAACTCGTCCTGATAAATGCTACTCACTCTTGTAAAAGCCCTCTTCTGAGACTGGCTGATCACTTCAGGAACAATTGCTTGAATTCTTTGATGGGGAGGGAGCATGACTGAAAAGGAGATTCATGGTGCTACTTGATTTCATAATTTTTTTTTTAATATCTCAGTTGCATTTAATGAGATAAGACAGAGCAAATTCTTAAAAGTTTTCAAAACTGGAGATTTATAGTGCAATAAAATTACTCATGGATGCGCTTATACCAAGCACGGATAAAGTGATCTGTCTCTTATGATATTTTAAAGTTTTTACGTCATATCTTATGTTTGGGATAGATTTGAATAATTAGCATGTTTTCTATTTGATGACCTGCCATGCTATATGCACTTGGCTTGTGCATGTTACTGCTTCTGCATTAGGACTCCAATGTCTTGCTACAAAAAGAAGGGAAGGAAAATGATAAAGATAAGAATGTTTTGCTTTCTCAGCCTATATACACAGATACAGATCTTTCTGGATTTCAGGAGTAGCCTCCGTATCTCTCAATTTTCAGTATTAAATTATCTGCATAAGTACAATACCTGCCCTATCTATGCTGATCTTTGATTTTCACCTGTCCATTACAAGTGGTCTTATTTCTAAGGTCATAGAAGTTTATAAATAAAAAACAGGTTGCAGATGAACCTGAAAAGCTAGAATGCATTTTAAATGTGCTGTTGTCATTGGCTGGAAGGCCTAAAAAACTTACAAAGTTTTATTAGCAAATTACACTCGCAGCATGGAAATTAGTATATGTTTTGCTCCTATGTTTTAAAAGTAATAAAAGAATTGAAAGAGAGGAGATAGAGAGCAGTGGGGGAGAGAGATCAATCAGATACGAGAGGAAAGGAGATCACCAGTCCTGGGTTCAATGTCTATCCAGGGTGTCCGGGGTCCTGAAGGTGCTGCTTGAACTCTGGGAGTCATCTTTTTTAATAGATGAGTTTTCCCCTCCCTGGGGCTAGCTTTCTTGCTTCTCATGCAAATGCATGCACAGTCCACTACCCTGGATCCTTCTAGAAATGGATCAGAGGACTTTGAGGGTATTTGGTGATCTTCATCCCCCTCTTACTCACTCCTTGACTCCATTGCAGTGCTTGTGCTGTTCTGTGTTGTGTGGTCTCCATGGATCAGAACAGGAAAGCTTGCCCTAAGGGCTGCCTTACCTCACTACAGTCCCTGTCTCCAGCCACAACCTGTTCTAAGTTGCCCACTTGTACAACTGGCTATTGATGTGCAAGACATAGCAGTGCATTAACTCCTCATTGTCCAGGCTTCTACAGTTATGATTTATCCTAACTCTACAGGCCTGATTAAAAAATTTGTCCCCATCTTTCTTATAAGCCCTCTTTGAGTATTGAAAAACAACAATAAAGTCTTCCCAGAGCCTGCTTTTATCCAATCTAAACAACCCTGATGTCTCAGCCTTTCTTCATAGGAGAAGTGTTCCAGTCCTCTGATCCTCTTTATGGCCCTTCTCTGGACTAGCTCCAACAGGTTCATATATTCCACATATAGTCAGAAGGGACAATTAGAGGTCATCTAGTCCAAAGAAAGACTCTTGCAACACTAAACCATATGTTCTTTCAGAACAGACTTCTAGTAGTCTGCCTGGGGGCTAAAGCAAAAGAGTTAAAGAGTAGTGATTGCAGCCAAAAGCTAAACTTTTGGTACAATGGAAAATAATAAGAGAGACTCCCCTGTGAGGGAACTGGGTGTTGGTACAGTTATTCTACATGAACTGTCAAACATCTTACTGTCTTTTTCAGCAGAATAAAGGTGTATATGTTTGTCTTCTGATACACAGGGATATCACAGGAAATGCACAGGGATATCTTCCTTTTCATCAAACTAGCAGTAGTCTAATCACCAACCAAGCAAAATTAAAAATACTTTCTAGATGAGGAGAATATGAATAGCAAATCATATGTAATGATATAACAAACTGAAGACATTGAGGGTCTGTGGTGATAAGCATTGGAAAAATAAATTTGCAAAACGAAATGGAAATACATTGACGCCATAATAATTAAATTATAACACTAAGGGAGAAATGTTCTTATGAATTCTATTAATAAAAGCTAACTTATATTTTTCATTAAATGACAGGAGTTTGTTGTTATTCGGGTTTTTTTGACACCCCAAGTTCATCTCAACACACTACTCTGCTTGCCTTCAAGAAAAAAACAAACAAAAAATTGCCTTAGAAATTCAATTTTTTATTATCTGTCATAGTAAGTGCTTCAACTTGCCTGACACTTCAGAGAAAGTGCCAAATCCTTTATTTATATGGTAGAAACAATAAATGGCTTTATTGAGTGTAAGCTGTAATATATTAGCCTTATACTTTAGGTAGATAGTAAATCCAGCTAACACAACCAAAGAGTCAGTCCTACACATGGTTCTCTGAGAGCCCTAGGAATGAGACATAGAAGAATGACAGTATTTTTCTCAATGGCAGTTGGAGTCTTCTGTCAGTTCAGAGGAATGTTGTGATAGACCTTCCTGCTAACAGATGAGTTAAACACTTCACATAGCTTAAGTATTAAATCACACAGCAGATGCTTGGTTGATCCATCTGTGTTCTTTCCCCTACTTGCTCATACATGCCCAACAGGACAATAAGAAATAGTTAGGCTGAGCTATATTTTGAAATCAAGTTATCACTTCAACTTGTATTTACTCTGGAAAAATTGTATTTTGAAATTCAGTAATTTGAGGAAAATCTGCGTTTTTATAAAGGAAGGTCAAATTTGTAGGAAAATATCATCATTTTGCCATTGAAGTTTTCAGATGTGTCCTCAGTTAATAAGAAAGCAAAGCCATCTCGTGATTTAATACAGTTAGTGGGACTACAGCTCCCCAAAATGAAATTTGGAGCTAAACTATACTAAGGCTTGCATTTACTTACTAAACTGAGTACTCGTATTTGCTTTTTTTAAGGGTTGCATTATAACAATTTCAAAATTAATTAATTCAAGAGTGTTCCTGCTTCTATTTTCGTGAAGAATTAGTCAATGCCTTAATCTTCTAAAAATCCACTCACCCTTTCACAAATTTTTAGCATCATGTTGCTAGTATTATTTTTTCCTAAAGACCAGTATGATGCTTGCACTATGAAGGCAAGATCTTTGTTTATTTACATATTCTTTCAGTCTAGCTGTGTGATATAATAAAAGTATTTCATTAATTTAGAACTATTCATTTGAAGTAAAAATACAAAACAGTAACCAAAAAACTCAGTTTACTATTTGTTTTTCTATCTTATGGAGGAAACAAGAAGTTAGAAAGATTGTGAAGTTCTTATTACAAAGAATGAAAGGTCATAGGATTATATTTTCAAAGTTGTTTACACTTTGTGTACTATACAAATGTATAGTTATTTGCTCAGTATTAATACATGAATGTACATATGCATATCTAAGGATGTAACTATATTGAAATTTTGGCTTAGGATAAGTTTGGTCAAAATTTATTAAATTCTGTTAATTCTGCTGTTAATCAACAACAGATATATGTGATAGTACAAACATACTATCACATGCAATAGGTATGCAGGGGGGAAAAAAGTAAATTAATTTTAAAAAATGCAACAATCCTGTCTTAGTTGTTTTCAGTTCAAAAGCAGCTTTTTGCCTAATACAGTCTGAGACAACTCTCACAAAGTGTTGTGAAAAAGGAACGTGTCATTCTTCAGCCTCTAAAATATCACTAGAAAAAGCAAGTTTTAACAATGTATGCCAACTTATACACTCTCTCAAATAAATATATATGAAGAGAATATACCATTTTACTCAGGAAAAATATCAATTATGCAATATAACATTACACTAGACTGCAAATAAGTGTTTTTAGAGGCTATGATGAAGAAGCAATCTGACTAAAATAAGTATTTAGATCAATTGACCTGAGTCAGCCTTTCCTTGTGACAGAAAACCGCTTCTTGTAATTACCTACAAATATGAAACATGACCTGTTACCTCATGCTTCTGTGTCTGAAAAGAACCCCCCAAGAAAAACCAAAACAACATAAGACATTTAGTAGCATGTAGGAAAGAATTGCACTGTGTACCTTGGTGCAATTCTCACTTAACACTGAAGATAAATCCTTGCTCATGCCAAGATTTTACATGGCATTTTAGGATGTATATCTGGATTTTGGGGAGGCAAGGTTTGTGTGATCTTGGAACAAATCAAGTATTGATAAAGGGGCCTATTCTCAATGCAATTAGAGCCTCTCATTCTATTCTAACTGCTGTTACATCAATGCTTGTGGGAGGAAAGTATGTTTCTCTCCCTTGCTTCTTGTTCTTCACCTGATGGAAAATGACAATGCCATATGCTAATAAAATATGCCGAGACACATTTCAATATGTTGAAAAATACATGAGGCTTCAAGACTATTTCCAGATTTCATTAATATATTACAGTTTCATTGCATAGTAATCATGGGCTGAATATTACATATGGAGGCAAGAGTTGCTATTTCTTATTAAATATGAAAAGTTGTACAGTTTTCTCAACACCTGCATTCCTATTTCTGGAGAAAAATTTTGGCTGAAGATCTCCAGCATGGAGACCTCATTGTAGCAGCCCTACAAACCTAAAACAAAGGAAGCCAATAAGAGCAATTAGAACAGGATTCAACTCTTACCAAGACAGACCTGCATATAATGGCCGTACTCGTTTTTCTCCCTCTTCATGAAGTTTTAGATCCAAGGAGAGTGAAAATGTCCATGTAAAATGCTTGTGGTTTTCTTTAAAAGTGCCCCTTGAAGGTTGACATACTTCATAAGTTTCCCCAAGTCCTGAATATTGATGCTCAGTTCAAACTGAGACTTACTATGTTGAACACCAACTTGCCAAATCCTATTATAGTGAAAACCTTGAGATAATGTTTAATGGCGTGAAGTGAGACTGCTGTAGTGAAGTTAAATGATATATGCTTGGAGAAGATAAATCTTTAATCTTACACACAGTTTCTTAGAAGTGTCTTTATGAAGAACACTTTCTCTCTTTCAGCTCTGAAAGAAAAAAATGAACAAAAGCAATATCAGAATGAAACAGCTATTTTTAGCCTGAGACATTTCTTTTCTCCAAAAGGGAAAATCTGCAGTGAGTCATTCCAGCAGCTGGTGTTAAAGCTGTATTAGGCACATGCCTATGAACTTCCTAACTTGGGTACAAACACCAAAGGTTTCTGAAGGAACTAGAACCAGAAGTCCATAAAATATATGAAGGTCCATGAGCAGTAGGTATCATCTGGTCAAGTCACTTCCATCTTATAATCTTTTATACCTGTGTCCATACTTTTAACCTGTGCTTCCTGCATCTGTAGTGTTAGCTGTGCATTGCATCAAGCTGAATTAATGTTGGCTAACTACCAACAACTTTAAGTAGTCCTTACATATAACACTATGTATTATCCTGTAAACTCTGTGTCGCTGATCCCAGCAAGTAAGTGTTCATGTTTTCTGCACATCTTCAATGTGCAGCAATTCTCTTTGGCATTATACTGAAAAGATTTTTTTTCCTTTTCAGGTTTGGAAATGCAGTTTTTCTTCTAATGAGCACAGGAAGATATGAATATTATGGATTACTCCTTAGAAGTGCTTCCAGACTAGTCATAAAACTAAAAGAAGGCTGATTGCAAAGAACAAATAGTTGCTTACTGTGCATAGCTGACTGATGTGGGACTTTAAAGATCATCTAATTCCAATCCCCTGCTGTGGACAGGGACACTTTCCACCAGACCAGGTTGCTCAGAGCTCCATCCAGCCTGGCCCTGAACACTGTGAGGAATGGGACCTCCATAACGTCTCTGGACAATCTGTGCCAGTGCCAGTGCCTCATCACTCTCACAGTAAAGAATTTTTTCCTAATATCTAATCTAAATCTACCCTCTTTCAGTTTAAAGCCATTACCCTTTATTTTGTCACTATAGGGCTTTGTAAAAAGTCCTTCTCCAGCCTTCTGGCAAGATCCATTCAGGTACTGGAAGGTGCTATAAGGTCTCTCCTTGAGGCCTTTTCTCCTGGCTTAACAGCTTATCTTCATGGGAGAGGTGCTCCAGACCTGTGATCAACTCTGGCTCTCTTCTGGACTCACTCTAACAGGTCCACACCCTACTTATGCTGCAGAACGGGATGCAGTGTTCCGGGTGGAGTCTCACCAGAGCAGAGGGGCAGAATCGTTTCCCTGGACCAGCTGGTCATGCTGCTTTTGAGGCAACCCAGGATATGTCCTTCCAGCCAAATGACTATAATAAAATACAGTCACTGGATATTAAGTGACATTTCTACCTTGCTTCAAAAGCTTTGCCAGCACTTCTCGGTTTTAACCTGTGCTCCATGTTTGTCCAGGAAAGATCATGATTCATATCACATCACCTCAGGTGAAATGATGTGGGGCAGCCTGACCCACAGCATATAGCCCTAAGTACTCTCACATATGTTGTGAGCTGGCAATGCTGGAATCTAAACACATTGATGGCCAGGGCTTGGTTACATCTAATTGCAAGCACAAGAAAAGGAGCGGTTGGTAATGTTTATTTAAAATGTTGAAATTGTTGTACATTATGATAAATTGCAGCCAGGCAATGATGTGAGATGTCTCAGTGACACTGTTCCACAGGAAAAAAACCATGAAATCATTGGGGAAATAACTAATTCTAGCAATAAAAAGAGTGGCTGTTTGAAGGACTACAGTTAGTAGCAAAGTTATCCATTAGGCAGTTTTAAAGGGAAAAAATAACAGCCTAACATTCATTATTTCCTATTATTTCACCCCTTCAATTCAGTACACTTTCTTATTTTTGTTAGGATGAATCCAGAAGAACCAAATTCATTGCAGCTGTGGAAGAGAGCAAAACACTAAACAAAATGCATTCATATGTCAATATGAAAGACAACTTTATCTATATTTTATTCCACTAGTCCATCCATTGTCAGCGCTTTATCTTATCCATGTAAAAGTTTTAACTTGAAAAGTGTGATTATACTTTCTAGTAAAAACAGTGGAGAGAATTATATGCATGAAATTTTGCTATAAGCTTAGTTTATTTGAATTCTGCTTATTGCCATCAGTTTCTTATCATCAATTTCTTGTGAGTGTACACAGGTTTCAGCTGGCCCAACTTTGCATAAAACCTTAACCTCTTTTTAGTTTTTTTTAGGAAGCTCACTTACAAGTATCTAGATACAGAAGAGTTGGTGAGATGATTAAATTCTGATACTGCAGTGAGAAAAACTGAAATAATTCTTTGCATACATTTCAGACTCTATTCATATGTTCTCTTTTCTACAGAAATTGAGAAAGTGAATTCTACTCTGCTACTGGGACAGTGTGAACACGCTCAGTTAGAGAAACTCACTTGACAGGTGATAATTCGTTAAGACTTTAACAGGTATTTGTGAGTGATGTGTCAGAGCCCATAACCTCTGACTGTCTCTTAGATTTGGCAGTGGCAGAAACAGTCATTCTGAGTGGATCAGAAACCTGTCAAGCTTAGGAAAGTTGTTTTATTACACTATTTCAAAACTGTTCTCTTTCTCCCACCATATTTTCTAATTTCCTATGCAAAAAAGCATCAGTCCGGTAAGGAAACTTCACTTTATACAACAATGTTACATTTCTACATCCCTGAAGCCTTCATTATCCTCAATAACTCCTTCCAAGTATATGTTAAGCTATATGAGTACTGAGAAGTTATTGGTTCTACTCTACCTAGGCAATTCAGAATTATAGACTGAGTTGGGTCAGAAGGGACCTTAAAGATAATTTTGTTCCAATGCC
Source organism: Calyptomena viridis (assembly GCA_013390005.1). Classification (NCBI taxonomy): domain Eukaryota; kingdom Metazoa; phylum Chordata; class Aves; order Passeriformes; family Eurylaimidae; genus Calyptomena; species Calyptomena viridis. The sequence goes on along the minus strand of WEIV01000945.1, from coordinate 35,114 downwards.
ACTGCCCTGGGCAGGCACCTTTCACTAGACCAGGTTGCTCAAAGCTCCATGATAAGATTTCTTACAGTACTGGAAATCAGCAGACATTTAGTTATATGTTAGTATACCTTCTTTTCATATATTTAATTTGGAAATGCAATTCGCCTTTGTTCTGTGCTACAGGTCAGCTGTACAGATAAAGTGTAGAATTGCTGTATGAACATCCAGGTTATGTTTCTAGCCTTTGATGTGCAGTCCTATCATAACAGCTTTACAACATCTAATGGTATTCAGACAAAAGACAACTCCAGAATGTGTATTAAATCAAGGATGGTGTAACACAGTAGTCTGATCTGTTGAACAATTGCTAATAATATTTTTCATACTGGATTAATTTTTTGTCTGTTCTTGATGTCTGTTGAGTATTTGCGCTAATGTAAGTTAAAGCAGAACTGGTTTGCCATACTGGAAAGCCTTTGAAATGAGCCATTGCCAGATTGATAGCAGATCTGTAGTCATCAGTAACCAGCTACTGCTTGGACACAACTTACAAATACAGAACAAATTTAATCAACATGCAGGATACAGTGTTGTGGTGTGCTTATCCTGGTCACCAGCTAAGCACCTACACCACTGCTCACTGACTACCCACCCACCGCCTCCATTGTATGGGGGAGAGAGTAGGAAGAACAAGAGTGAGAAAACTTGTAGGTCAAGATAAAGACAGTGTAAGAGTGGAGGAAAAAGAAAACCAAAGCAGTGCACACCTAATACAAAGACAATCACTCATCACCTCTCACAAGCAGACCAAATGCCCAGCCAGTCTTTGAGCAACAGCTACAGTGGAAGACAACCCCCACACATCTTTTTTTAATTTATTGCAGACCATGACATCATATGGTATGGAATATCCTTTTGGCCAATTTGGATCAGCTGTCTCAGCCTTGTTAATCTCAAATTCTTGGCCACCCCCACTCTTATTGCCTGTGGGAGCAAAATGGCAAACAGACAAGGCCTTAATGCTGAGTAAGCACTGACCAGCAACAGCCAGAACACTGGTGTGTAATCAACACTATTTTAGTCAGAGATACAAAACAGAAAACCATATGGGCCATTATAAAGATAATTAAGTCCATTCCAGCAAGATCTAGTGCAAATAAACAGAGTGCTTATTGCCCAATCTGTAGGAAATAGACTTAAATTCAGTTAGTGAATGGACTGCAGAACTTAATCTTACAAAAGGAAGAACAGATCATTTCTTGGATGACTCCAGTTTGCTATTTTTCTGCTAATTCTGTAGACAACAGCTGATCAAAGTGCCCAGTGACTCCTGGCAGGCTCCTCACATGTAGACAATACCATATGTGTCCTGGGGAGTAGGAAAGCAGCAGGAGCTGGTTTGTGCTAAAGTCTCCACACATGGTAAGGTTAGGAAACAGTTGGGTTGTGCAATTGGTTCTGGGAACTAAAAATCATTTCTGAGTTTTGTGCAGATGTAGTCCAAAAAATGCCCTTTATTTCCTCTAAGACTGGGAGCAAGTCAGGGATCCTGTGCTGGACTCAGATCTGGAGGACAATCTCATCCACAAGCTGAACTTGAGTGGGATACCATCATCCACAAGGCATTTAACCACGCACACACTTTCAGTGACCTCAGGTCAGGTATTAACACTAGCCTTCAGCTGAAGCAAAGCATAATTCAAAGTTTGTAAACAGGGACAGGAAAAGGAGATCCACAAGCTTGAAGAGGCAATGTAGTGTGCTTAGATCTTGTTAAATACCTTCTCTTAAAGCTTGACACAGCCCTACCTTTCATTAGCAGTTCTGCAGGTCTGTATTCATTTGCAATTATTTTCATTTCAAGAAGGATGATGAGCTGTTTCTGCAGCAGCTGTGATATAGCTGTTGTGAATGTGAGATTGTATGCATTCCTTTAACAGAGAGAGAAATTATCTATTACTGGAAGTCCTAGAGAAACTGTTTCATCCCTTTTACAATTTCTACACAGCAGTCAACAGAGAACAAGGCTTTGTGTTCGTGAAGGCACTGCATGGTTTCCTGAATTGCTTCTTACATGCAAAATCTGAATGGAAGTCACACCTCTCTGTTCATTATTGGTACTATAAAATAGCAGTAAGTGTTGAAATTTATAACTGACTGAATCTGCTATAAATGACGTGTGCTTTATTGTCTTTTAATGCACAGTTGCTGCAGTAAAGTTTGCAGTCTTGTCATTTTACTATGCATATTAGAACAGCATGCTCACACTGACATGTTTAAGAGTTGCAGTTTCCATTACGAACCTGTTTTCAGTCATAAAGACTCAATCGCTGTTCTAACAGTGTGTGAATTTTAGATCTGCACTTTTTCCTTAGAAGCATCCAGATTGGCTAATTCAAAATAATTTATGTACAAATACAAGACACTGGGGCATTTTTTTGAATTTGGGTTAGTTTTCAATCTTTCATTTGGAAATGCAAGTGGCTTTAACTTAACCAAGGAAAACAGTTTACAGTTTACAGCAGCAGTTCCAGTTTATTTAAGTGAATCCTTTTTCACTCTGTTTTCCCAGATAATAATGGAGGGCCTACATGACTTAAAGTCATAATGACTTGATGCAGACCTGTGTATGTCTGGTTGGTCAGAGGTCTTCTGCCTTAATGAAGAGTGCAGAACCAGTTTTATTATGACCTGAAGCGCATGTAGCCAGATGTTTCCCAAAAGTTAGGTTTTTATGAACATTTGATAAAGAAGAAATCCAGACAATATTTTTTAATAATCATGTTGCATTCATATCACATTTTGCCTCTGGAGACTGCATTACACTATACAAAGAAGGTTAAGAAAGGATACATATAGATTGCTGGTTAGTTAATGGGCAATATTGGATTTTAAGCTAGCCTCTCTGTTTTGGCTTTTGAGTTTGTTTTGTTTTCCTATCCTTAGCACTTTGAAAGGAGTTGTGAAAGTCAGAATGTCTTAAACAGTAAACCTACATGTGGCAGGTATAGCTCTAGAAGACTACAAAGATAGGCATTTGTGCCCCATCCTTAGTCAAATACTATGGAAACTATGTCGAGAAAAGAAGAGGATGGGTCATGAGTGCTCCAAGACATGCTCCAAGGCATGTTCAAAATGCATCATCTCTGAAAGTCAGTGTGAAACCCTCACACTTCCTGAATGTGTGTTATTCAAAGTTATGGGATATTTTTGGGCTATCCAGAACTCTCATACAGTAGTTTCTGTTGGCAATCTGTTGAAGTTATAGGTTCACCATGGGCAACATCAAAAATAGGGCATAATGTTCCACCAAGATGACAACTGAGAATAAAAATGGAAAATAAATAACTTGATGTCCTTGTCCATGAAGTCATGTATTAACTGAGTAGAAGTTCACATGCTCGGCTGCAGCATTTTTCCAAAATGTCACTGGCTTAAGGAAGACAAATAAGGGGCTATTGCATGTGCCAAAACACTCCTTTGGGAAGCTCTCTTCACATATATTTATAAATAGTGGAAGCGACTTACCTATAAAAATATCTGCTATGTAAGAACATTTTAGGCAAAAATGAGGCACAAGTCACATTCCCTGTGCCAGCTTCTGAGCTGCTGTATCACAGCAGACACTCCTACTTCCTTTGCAAAATACCTGGAAAGCAACACAAAGAGGCAACATTTCATTGCTCAAATGGCAGTGGGACATACGGGTGCATAAGAATTGCATAAACTTACATCAAAGTAATTGTTTAAATGTTTAATTGGCCAAATGTTTCCTGAGCTGAGAGAGACAGGGGTGGCACATTCCTTACAGATCTTCTCCACCCTTGTGCAGAGCCTGAGTGCCAAGCTGTGAGGTGACCCTTCATCTCCATCCTCACCCTGAAAGGTTGAGTGCTCATTAGGAAGGGTATGTTTTGTTTAACAAGAAAATCCTTTGCATTGTCTTCTGTGTAAGTCATCTTCCCTTGGACTTCCCCTTGAGTTACAGCATTTCTGGAGCTGCTGACAGCTCCAGTGCAAAGTTAAGCTGGGCTGAGGACAACTGAAAAATCCTGCAGTTTCCATTCGTGCAGGCTTTTTTTATTGAATTTAAACTTTGCTCTAAATACTTTTCCCTTTTGAAAGGAGGAATTAAGCAATGCTTTGCAGTGACAGGGGCATCTTCAAAATAAGCATTTGCTGACAAAGACAAGTATTTTAGCACCCATGTCACAGGGTGCTGCAGAAGGAGGTGTGGATAGTATCAAATTGGGCTGCAACTCATGTTCTGACTTAACCTCTTCACCCAGCATTTCTTATCCACCACTGGAAGAGGAGGATCAAGCAAGCCTGAAAGAAACTTTGCACAAACTAGGCAGTACTAGGGGTAGCAGAGCTGAACAGAAGCCACCAACCCTTTTCCATGCCAATATCCCCATTCCCCCAGAACAAAATGGTACCAGGAACCATGCATGCAGGGCCATTGAGTGATCCGGGCATTTTCCACTGGCCATCTCTCTCTGTCAGAATGTATAAAAAGAGCCACTCTATTTATCACTTTGAATTCTTTGTCCATTTATCTACACATCTTATCTGCTTTTAATGACACCTTCAGGAATCAAAGGTGGCACACAAACCATGAGATTAGTACAATTTCTTGCCCTTTCCATTTGTTTTGTATATAACATGATTAGGAGCGGTAATAATCTTCATGATGTGTCTGAGATCCATGTGGAACTTATTCTCCAGCTACTTCAGCTGTGATCTGACAATGACAATAATAACACTGTTGATGTAGTGGCAGTGCTATAGCCATGAAGGTCTAAGGATGTAAACAGTGCAAGGTCTGGGGAGAGTGGTTACATCTTTTATGAGAGCTACTAGATGCAGCTAAAAATACAGATAAGCTTCCAGGCATGCAAGACTCAATACCACATACAAACATTTATTAGAGTTACATGAGTAACTCTACTCATGTAGAGTAAAAAAAAAGGGAGGGTCACTGTGCAACCTTTCTCCTTTCTGTCAGAGGTTAATGGTTCTTAAGGACATAGTAGTTTGGCTCAGACAGACAGCAAAATAGAGAAAAAAATCTGGAGGATTAATATGTTTTTCACTGTAGGCTGCAGGGCAAACCCTCAGTGGCTGCTGCTCCTTCTACACTCAAAAATCATCTGTGCAGGGGATGCTGAACTTCTCTCCAGCATAGATGAGGTGGAAAAGATGTATCTGCTAATGCAGCCTGAAAATAGGGGCACTGTCTTTGATGCTGGTGTTTCAGGGTCATCCTTCAGAGATATTAATATACAAATCCACAGTTCTGGCTCTCCCTCTGCCTACCCCTGGCTGTGGTGTGGGCAGTGGCAGAACAGCACAAAATTCTGTGCTTTGCAGCCCAGTAAACTCCAGCTTCAAGATTTTTCCACAGCTGTGATTTCTTCAGTTGCCATAATTTCTTCTATGGCTCTTTGACAGGACTCAGGTGTGGTCCTTTGTGGAAATCCAATGCTTTAGTCCTGTTTCGCATGGGAAAAAAAAAAATCAATCAAAGAACACCGCCATGAATACAAAGCCTTGTGTTTACTTAATGCACCAGATAAATATGATTTCATCATTTACCTTATGATATCTGTTTTTAAAGAAACAATATCATAGAAAAGCACCCTTGGGAAGTAAATCCTTCAGATGCAAATATCTCTTCCTAAAAGCATAAATTAGTTAAATTTATTTCTCTACCCAAGATAAAGTGCTGCAATGATTAAACAGAGCTCAGGAGCCACTTTGCACATGATACTACTAAGCCATCAATTACAGACAAGTCAGCATGGACCAAAGGGAAAGTAAGACCAAATTTGGAAAAAGGATGAAAAAATACCAAGAGAGCATCATCAGAGTGACACAGCCAGAAAACTGAGTTAGATTAAAAGGACAATACAAGTTGCAAAGAGGAACAGCTGCACAAAGCCTGAGTTCTTAAGGCATCTGAATTTTAGCTCTAGCTGAATGTAATCTTGCAATTCTAGTCTGACAGGACATGGCTTTCTAAGAACATAAAATGAATGCAAAATCTTGAGGAAAAACGTGGTGCTCCATCTGGAACTAAGCAAAATCTTTAATCAGGGTGGGCAGCAGCACCTGCAGTTATGAGGGTTCTAGGGTACCATAACACTCAGACACCTGGTTGATTGTGTTTTTTTATATTTCACTTTCCTGGGCATCAGTGTTACTNACACACATATTCATACATATTTTGTATTTTTTCCTGCATTGTTGGCTTGAAACGTGCTCTGCTGGAGAATATCACCCAATCAATTTTGTCGAAGGGGAAAGGATTATTCCCACTTACTCCTGACCTTACTTACCATTTTTAGCATGACAGGTTAGAAGTGACAAAGAAGCTGTAGGGGAGAGTTTAAGAAATATAGGGAATTCTTTGCTGAAAACATAGAAAAAGTATTAAACTTTTCTCTAGCTTTAGAGATAAATATGAACTAAAATCCTAGATCCAAACATCCATCAATTTTGAGAAAATTCAGACCCCAAATTAAATTGTCAGATCTTCTTTAAGATTTTCTCAGGCAGAAAGAGACATTTTTGGGTGGAAGAGATATTGCTGCAAAGATTATGGCTTCAGATTTACACAGAAGAGCCAAAAGCTTTTGGGATTTCCATTTAGGACTTTCCTGAGTGCATTCTCCCAAAATGCTGCTTTAGGTGCCTGATGGGGTTTTTTGAGTTCCTGGCCATTATATATATCTGAAAAACTTATTCACTCCCCTTTCGGACAGAAGACTTGCTAAAAAAATTCTGGTAACAGTAGATTCTTGTATTTTATACAGACCAGTAGATCAAAAAGAAAGTATAATTTTTGGCAAGTTTGTGACAGAGTAAACAAACTGTTTATCAAGTACAGAATGGTTTTTACATTTAGTAAAAGTATAATTTAGGTAAACTTTTAAATTAATTATGGGGAGCATGCTATAAAGAGACAGCAAAAATAGGGAAGAAAATTTACAGGACTGAATGTCTGGAAAAATAATTTCTAAATGTGAAGTTCATTAAGCTGTGTTAAAATGTCCCATGAGTAGCAGTGGTCAGCTGCTCAGCTCTTTGGTAAAATAGAAGTAGCCTTGGCAAAGTATTGCAAAATACACTTTAGGGAACAATTTTACAGTGTTCAGAAAAATGGAGTAGGCAAACTAATAGGTTTTTTTCATCTCTACGTTCTATTAGAGTGTGGTTGGTTGAATCAAATTTGTGTACTTAACCTCCATCTCATGAGCCTAAAAATGCTATTACAAAATCTATGTAGCTATTAAAACATATACAAAGGTATAATGGAATCTAAATTTAAATGCAAAGGAACACTCGAAAGATGTTGGCAAAAAAGGTATTTGCATATAATGTTAAAAGTCCTGGTCATCCTATAACTTATATGGTAATTTCAAGAAGCTTCTGGCATTTTGTTGGGGAATCATTTAAAGCAACCATTTAGAATTCTTTAGTAACTAATAGCCAATTCTCACTGCAACCGGCCTGAAACAGCGCTTTTTAGTGCTCTGATGTCTTTTGTAATTGGCACCTTTAGAGCTGTGGACTGAACAAAAGCAAATAGTTTAAATGTCACTCAGATTTACATCTTCTTTAGGGTACCTCAGGTAACAAACTGACTAGTGTCTGTGTAAATGAGGTGATCAGTTAGTGTGGCCATGACTGCCTTGATTGTAGTAAGGGTAAGAATGACCTTTGTTTTGGTTTCGGCTGGGATAAAAATTTTCTTCATACTAGCTTCTCACCCCACCAGCAAGGAGGCTGCAGGTTCGTAAGGAGTTGGGAGGGGACACATCTGAGACAGCTGACCTCAGCTGACCCAAGGGATATTCCCTACCATGGGGCTTCCTGCTCAGCATATAAATCTGGGAGAGAAGAACGAAGTGGCAGAGATGTTGACAGTGATTGAGTCTGTCTTTCCAAGTCACATTTGCACATGATGGAGCCCTGCTTTCCTGGAGATGGCTGAACACCTGCCTGCTCAGGGTAAATTAATTCCTTGTTTTGCTTTGCTTCTCTTATCTATTAAACAATCTTTATCTCGACACACAAGCTTTCTCACTTCTTTTTTCTGATTCTCTCCCCCATTGCACTGGGAGGGAGTGAGCAAGCAAGCAGCTGTGTGGGGCTGAGTTGCTATCTGGGATTAAACCATGACACCCTAAACTGCTTATGTGCTGGTCTGAGCACGGTTTTGGGCTTGCTGCCTGTCTGGCTAACAGGTTGTGCTGGTTTAAAAGTAAACCGGCAGGAAAAATAAACCAAATTTCAGAGACACCACAAGTCACAGCTACAATTTACTAAAAGATTACAATACGTGCAATGACACAAGGTAAAAAACCCACGAGGACAAAGTACAACCCAGCACCCTGGGCCAAGAACAGCACAGTGTTCCTCAGCTCCTGTGCTGAGCTCTGCATGGTGCCCCCTGGGTACAAAGCAGAAGGAAAGGAAACCTGTTAGTAAGGATGATGGTCACAGTTCTGTCAAAGGAATGATGGGGGTCTCCTAGAGAATGGCAGTCACAGTCTTGCTGGAGTTCTGATCCCCCTCAGGATCTAATGAGTGGTACCACTAGTCCCAAAATCCGAAGATTGTATATCCCCAGGTTCTGGTGGGAATGCCCAGAACCTCCCCCAAGGGCAGGGAGTTCCGCAATGGTTGTTTTATGTCTGTGAGTCCTGGGACGTTTTTGGATCCTTTGACGATGTGGGCCTGTTGTGTCAGTGCAGCTGGGCCCATGAGCAGGGAGGACCCTCCAGTTGGGTGTGGAGGTGTTAATGACTCCCCTGATCTCTTTCTTTATCCCTTGTAGCCTGGAGCGTGAGGTGTGCCCTGGGCAGCTGCTACCAATGATTTATTATTAACAGCCCATCAGAAATGACATAGAGGGTGTAGAATATACAGTTTTTGGTTATACACACATAGTGATAAACCGGTCCTGGCCCCTGTAACTATGACACAGGTTATCTGTACCTTTTGCAAGCATCCTATTTCATCAAAACTCCCCCATTAAGCTCTGTTCATAACTGATGCCTTAAACTGTCTGTGCAAAGGACTCCCAGTGTTTATACTGCATGGCAATAGCTGAGCTACTGAGGTTATTGCTAGATTACGCCAGCAAACTTGTATTCAATCTTTTCTCCAAAGAAATTTGGAAAGGATGTGTTGAGGAGCTTTGAGCCCCCCTTGGCTGTACCAATTGCTTCTCCACTTTCTGTAATGGAGCATGTGGCTCTGTTGAGCAAACATCTCATAGAGAGACCTGATTCTGCATTTTGCCATGAGTCTCCCTGTTATCATGTCTCAGTTTCACATTGACCGTGTTCAGGTTAAGGGAAAAAAGTGCCTTCCAGGCTGCAGACCATGCAGACAGAGCTGAGCTAGGAATAATACTTCTAGTGATGCCTCTGTGGGAACCAAAATTCAGCAGAGGCAATTGTCCCCACTGTCAGTAAGTCTTACAGGTGTGAGTGGCAGGTTCCTTACCTTTCAGTTATAGCATCCCATAGGACTTCTCTCAGTGATGAATAAGGAGAACCAGGAACCACAACATACATATTCATAGACGTTCAAGACTCTGAAGGTCTCTTGGGGTTGAGAATAGCCAAACACTGTTTTATGCTGATGTCAGCAATAGCTATCCAGTAACCCAGTGATTTTTTTTTACACTAACGAGACTAAGAAAAAAGTTGTTACCTCACAGCTCAGTCAGAGATGTCACACAATTAAAGCAATGGTCCCTAACTTTCACAACATGCTTTACAGACGGAAAAACTGAACCTGCCCCTGCTATACCTTGCTCTGGCATGCCGAAATGACACAATTGCTGTGTTCAAGAGAAAAACTCATTACAGTCATTCCTACAGGGAGCTTTACCCCATGGAAAGCAGTGTGATAAGTAGTATAATTTTGACATCAATAGTTGTTATAAACAATACTGTTCCCTTCTGGGGAATGAATCCTTGATGAAGAGAGGCATTGTACATTGAAAATAGCAGTAATAGAGCAGATCTGTCATACAAGACCACCAGCCCTAGGTGAACTACAATGGAAATTTCAGTTTGCCTTTGGCTTCTGTACTTCTGTTGGAAGAAGAAAATGGCTTTTGGATTATTATTCAGACTTCGGAACACATCAGGCTTGAGTACTTTGTGCTATATGTCCATGATAAACCTATATATTTACCATAGATCTTGTCAAAAAAGGCAGTTTCCTAACACTTTTTGTTATACAAAACATGTGAGGACACACAAAGGGAGACATTCCTTAAAATTTTTAGGTTTAATTCTCAGTGTCAGGGAACTTTTGGTGCTCAGTTTATGCTTACTTTTCTGTCACACATCAGTGGGGGAAACTTCTCTGTCCTTCCTTTTGGTACCTAAACCAGAAATTCAGTACAATTTCAATTCATACTTCAGTCTGATGACTAGCCTTTAGTTTTCAGGTTTTCCCATTTGTACACTTGACTTCTGGCTTGAGGAGTCCGTAGCCATGTATCTGTAGATACATGGATATATCTCCATGTGTGCTGGAGTTCATTATGTTAACCATTTTGATGTATTCATTCTATGTTCTTGTTCTCAAAGAGACTACGGTGGGTGTATCTATCTTTAGAAGTAAACAGTCATAAATATTCACATATGAAGAATAATAAAGAAGTTGCTTCAGCTGAACATAAAGTTTGACTTGCAAGGAAAGGGACTTTTGCCATACTTCGAACTTCTAAAGTGGAAAGTTATGAGACAAATTAAGATACTACCGAAGAGGATTTTTGATGGCTGCTGTACTTGTCAGGCTTTTCTATGGCTTTTCTTTGGGGAAATTTTAGGCCCCTGACTGGTCTTTAGTGTCTCTAAAAATCTTTTCTTGCCTAGTGTTGTGCTGTACATACTATGTGGAAATAATTCTGATTATCCTAAACGTGCTATACTTAGCTCAGCCTAAATGCAGCCATTTAAAAGGCACGTGGCTCTAAAGAGCACTCCTTGGTAACACATTTCTCTGAACCCTTAAAGGCAGGGATGAATCCCAGACAGAAACCGTATAAGATGGAGCACTGCTGTTTGAGTAACAAAATAACCAAGTTTATTACTTTGAGGAAGCAATGGAACTTGACACTAGAGTGTGTCAAAGTAAGGTTAAGGGATCTGAAGACTGAAGATCTCTTTAATTAAGTAAACAGATGATCAATCACAAAGAGTAACAGTCTTAAATAGCAGGTTTATAAGCCTTGCAATTTTGTTCCATGTATTCCATTGTTGTCCTATTTTCATTATGCAGAACTGGAGATTTTCACGAAGGAATCAGTTCTCAGCAGGACAGTGGTTACAAGCTCCTGAAAATCAAGGAAAAACATGGGCAGATGTTTAGAACAGGTTTGACACTTCAAATGAAGAGATACACACAATACCACAAGTTCCAAGTGTGCCAAGCTCATAAGTGATTTTGAAATTTTGAATTTCAAAGGTAACAGATATCCTCAGGACTTACCTTTGATTTTTGAATTCTGTATCTGCCTCATTCATACTTTCAGGCTTAAAGGTTGAAGCTTACTTTATACTTTTTTAACCAAAAACTGAGCTTCTGCTATAATTGTGTAGCTGTTGTAGCTCCATTTAAATTAAAACCAAACTGCAGAATGTCGGAGATAAGATGATGAGGGCTAGCAAGAAAGTCAGCTGCTAATAAATTCCAGGGAGGAGACACGACAATAAATTCAAACTGATAGGAGCCATTTTTAATGGAGATGCTTGAGATCTGATGCTAAATTCTGAAGTCTTCAACAGATTTATTATGGTTTGTGTACAACTCACAAATGCTCTCCCCCTGCATCTCATAATGATGCCACCTCTTACATAGTGATGGGTATCCAGAGGTCAGAGAAGGTGACTGGGGCTCCTCTACCTATCAGTGTGCTTCACTGTTCCTTCTTGTGTTGGGGTGAATATTAAATAACAAAACTTGACAGTAATGACATTGTAAAAAATCAGACCTCAGACACACATCCTGTGACCATAGGATGGCAGAAAAGTTGCCTTAACACCTTTGTTTGCAGGAAAGAATTAAAAGTATGTGTAGATATTCCCTAATAGATGTTTGGGTTTTGTTTAGCTTTTTTTTTTTTTTAAAATCTATAATTCTTGGTTATCCTGCTCTGCTGTTTTTCCAGTCTTAGACTGGTATTAAAGAAATTTTCTAACTCTAAACAGCTTTGCTAAGGGTTAATCTTCCTGGTCCTGCTCTGACCAGCATTGGAGAAGTAGTGCTTATTCTTCTGGAAGTAGTGCTATCAGATCTGCAGTATTGCTGGTGTAGTCAAAGAAGATCTTAAATTTTCCATATAGATCTCTGAAATTCTTCTCTTTGCCTTCCTGTGTATGCCCAATTTGGGTTTAATTATATGAATTGTTGTGTGGGAAATGGGACACAAACCTTTTCCCTAATGTGAAGTGAGCAGAAACATTTTCTTTCTGAGAGTCCATCTGTCACTCCTATTATTGAATGTATGGGTGACATTTCACAATGCATGACACTCTTTCTAGTTAATTCTTGACTGGACCATATTCTGACATAAACAGTTGCTGCCTGACATAAGGAATACAAAATTGGATCTTTGTCTTTTCTGAAATTTACAGAGACATTTTGATAAAAGTGCATTGAAACCTCAACTCAATAAGCACAAAGGCTGCAACTGTTTCACAAATTAAAAATTCCTGTAAGTAAACTTTTTTTGCTAAAGTACAAAGCTGTTCAAAATGCCAACCTACAAAACACTGTTTAACCTGAACATTTTACTGCAAAATATTCAAATTGACTGTCTTACAAGCTAGGCATCCTCTCTGATGCCCTTGGAAGCTGTATGGACTAAGTAGCCTTCTCAGGAATACTTCTGGACAGATTTTCCATTTTTTCTCCTAGGTCATAGCATGTTGGGGGAAATGGGGGGGAAGAAAAAGAAAAATTAAAAAAGCACTGACCGAACACTATGCAATTTCAAAGCATAAGAAATACAGTTCTATAGAGACAATAAGGGCAGTAGGGGCATCTTCTGTTTAATCTAAGTTGACTTTTCTGTCTCTTTTGTACATCACACCTGATCCTGGGAAAAGCTGAAGTTTCATCCTCTCCTGTTCCTGGAAAAATTAATGGAAATTTTTCTATTGTATTATGAGTGATTGTGAGCTTCAACTGTATTTTTCCAAAATAACTTAACTGGCATTGAAGACAATGTTGATCCCTGGTATTTCGGAAGAGTTACATTACTGTGCCCTCTTTACCTACATTATATCATGGACCAAGCCTCCTGTTTCACCTCAGCATATATCTAAACTCTCATCTGCTGTGAAATGAAATAAAATAAACACAGATGTACCTGAATCGTGACTTATTTTTAAAGAATGACTGTTCTAAATTGGAAGAAAAGGCACTTTGCTTTTACCCTGATATTACCAATAGCTGATGTTGGAAGGTCTTAGTGCTCAGATCACCAGTCAAGCCTGAGCATATCCTAGAACACAATGCTTGCAGGTAATCACTAAAGTAATTAGAATGCTAATGAAATATTTTAACTCTGACTTCTTTTCTAAGGTGATAAATAAACACTAACATTTTAGAGTCCCTTTTTAAGAATGTAATTAGAAGAAAATAAGATAGAAGTGGGTGGCAACAGGAAAACAAAACTTTATAAATTTTTTATCAATATTTCCTCTATCTTTTTCAAACCTCTTTGTCTTACTGCATTTTGAGTACTTCATAGTCTAGGATAAGCTATTTTTGGACTTTAATTTTGGGGAAGGAGGTTGCATTTCCAACTCCATGGCCAATGTGCTGTTTCTGAGTTGAATACTAAGCAGAAAGAAGCACCATAATGTGGGATGCTGATAAAATCTGTAGTAATCCCAGTATTTGGGATTAAATCTCTTGAGAACTGGTGAAGGGAAAGAGGGAAGTGAAAAGAACATCTGCTCTAGTTTGTGCTTAATCATGGTCGAAATGTTTGCTCAGGGCTCTTTTAGAGTATTTTCTATGGCATGAGTTATTCAGAAGTAGACAGCACAAAACATAATTTGAATTCCTAATTTATACCGTCAGCCACTAAGTTTTCCAACCTCTATTTTTAAAAACCTCCAACACTCTTGCTAATTAGAGCTTCCTTCTACCTCCAGCTGTTAATGGGCACAAACACGGCCAATTTGAAATATGTCTAATCAGAGCACTGCCTGATTTTGTCCTCATACAACAGCTATTACCCTATGGGACAAATTGTCTTCAGCTGCACACACTCATCCCGTTCAGCAGCAACTTGACAGTCCATCCATCAGAGGGAAAATATATATTGCAATTAGCTGCACAGGTTACATATTTATTCATGTTTTTCTTAACCTTTATTTATTTTGCATATATGAATATGCATGTGCATTTATTTATTTATTGTGGATTTAGTTTGTAGCTTATTTTCTGCTCTAGCATTGCTGTTTTCTTTAAGAGTCTTCTCATTATATCTGTGCAGAAGCCTACAAGGAACCTTGAAGAAACCCACTCTACTTAAATACGTTTCACAGAACATAGTCAAATGAACCCAAATTACTCTGTAGTTGCAAATTAATCTCAGAATAACTGTGTTTATTGACTTTTAAAGTTTGATAATCTCTCCAGTAGGAGAGTAGGCTGCAGGTCCTTTGCCACAAAACTGTGCACCATCTCTCATAGAGGCACAGATTGAGCTTAATAGACTGCTTAGTCTAAGAGGACAGAGATAACAGCCAGAGTGGCATTATCTCCGGCCCATGATTCCTGAATGTATTGTGGTTAAGTGGCACTTTGCAGCACCAGAAGCATGTATTTTGAAGAAAGGAGTAGGAAGAAGAAAGGGAAGCATCAGGGCACAGTTGGGGGTGGAGGTGGGGAAGGAGAGCATGGAGCATTTGTGGTCCAAGGAAAGGTGTTGGAGGCGCAAGCTGTTATTCCCTAAGGTTAGAGGGTTGTCTTGGGGTGACTTTATATCCCATATTTGTCTTCCCTATGCCAGAAAAAAAAAATTAATCTTGTGCTTGTAAAACCGAGCCCCAAGAGTGGAGAGGGAAAAAAAACTAGNTTTTTTCCCTTTCACTTTCCTTCGAGGAAATATTTCTTTCCTCGAACCCGGTGGGAGAGGGTGATTGCTGCCTGTTTTTATCAGAGAATATTTATCCCTCTGAATATATTTGTTCCAAACCAGGACAAGGGTGGAGAAGGAAAGGCAGAGTTGGCTCAAGGGTTGCTTTGATCTCTACCCATGCAAGAAACTCCATTTCACCTCTTGTCTAAGCACCTTCTGCTACTCTTTTGCTTGTTATGGACTACTGATTGGTGAAATTTCTAATACCTTCACAGAGGAAGGGAATGAGAGAACCAATGCTGGAATTTAAATTTCTAGCAACTCTGAAGCTGAATTCAAAATACCTTGCATTAGTGTGACAAAAGTTGCTCAAAATGAGGACAAACTGCCTAGCAGTCAACTTAGAACTATGTTCACTGAAAGCTAGAATGCTGAATGTAAACATCTCATCCTAAAGAAGGTGACAAATGACTAACACTTCACCTGCTTTTAATTGCCATGTTCACTTTTGTCTAGCTTTTGCCCTTGTGTTTTCCTAATACTAACCTACTTCTTACAACACCAAATTCAGCTTCCTAATCAGTGTGTTATGCTCTCTTCAGTGCTGGATCCACAGGTAGTTTCAGGATCACAGCCAGATTAAAGGCAGTTGTATTTTATTTTTGAAGGTGTGGATACATCAGGTAAGGTAGCAGCTTTTATACAAACACGAGCTTCCAGAGACATCTGCAACTGGACCTAAGCAGCAATCTCCACAAAGCAATATATGTCTGGATGGATCAGTGACAGATTAAACACAATCCAGAAGTACCTATTCATTGTTTCCCAATGAAGATGAAGACAGCAGTTGCTCTCTGCTATATGTCTGCAGGAAAAAAATAGATTTGAAATGGTAAATGAGGAAAGACGGTGGTCTGAGCATCTCAGCTCAGTGTTTGGAAGAGCTTTCTTAAGATGGCTCTTGGGGGGCCATTGCCTTTATCATCAGCGTTGTTTGTCAGGAAAAGTTACCTGCATCCTGACAGGGTGGAAAGAACAGGCAAGAGAGGAGAAACAGCATTAAAATGCAAAGTGTATTTAGCATGAGCTGTCAGATAGTGAAATACTGCTCAGTTGTTGCTCCTGACTGCAATTGCACTTGCCATGAATTGGTATTCCAGCTTGTAAATTAATCTATTAGTTATATTTCTGTCAACACAAGAACAGAGTTAATGCAGCTTGTAACCAACCTATACTATAGTTTTCTTTGCTTTTTATGTATTATGGAACTTTTTGGGTTTTCAACCAATTAACATTTATTTGATAATTTTCCTTCCAGGACTTCAATAGGTGACCCTAATCCTTCATAAAACAATGTAAAATTGTTAATATTTGCAGATGGAAAAAGCTCTGCTCAGGTTTTTTGGTTAAGAAAACATTTTCTTACTAGGAAAGAAATAATGTAAGCCACTTTTTTTTTTTTTTCAAGGAAAATACCACTGAACAGAGCTATTTATAGAATATTAATAATCAATTTTCATTTGCTTGCAGATAAAGCAGCTCAGATGGAACTGCCTGAACTTCTGTCCTAAACCAAAGTTTAAAGAAAAATCCAGGTAATTTTCTCTTCTGTTTTGCAGCTTCTGATGGTTCCAGATGTGTGATGAAGTTTGCATTTTTTGGCTCATTGCAAAACCCATTAAACCCATGGAATCCATGAAAAGCCTTCAGTCCTCGATAGGAAGACACAGCAATTGCAGTGGGTAACTACTCCCACTGAAATCCTAGTGAGTCTTTCCATTTATTTTGACCCAGAGCAGCATGATGAAAAATGATTTTTTCCATTTATTGATAGTCTTAACCTCTTCTGCAGTGTGGAAAAATCCAGTGACAAGTGTTTGCACCATATGCATGTGACAGTCTTCTTAATCATGACTTCAGCTCAAGGATCAGGTTTTTCTCTTTCCAGTCAGTTCTTAGTTCCTACATAATATTCCTCACGCCACTTGGTTAAGCATCTTAAGATTCTTGAGAAATCTGAAGATTTCTCTCGCTGCTTCAGGGCCTTGCACTTTCATTATAATATATAAGTGAGTAGAAATAGGCATTTAATTTCACTATCTAAAAATATTTTGATCTAGGTTGGAAACTAGAAATACTGAAAACTTACAAGGCAGATTTCAAGTCAATTTCTATGAATGGGCAAGGTTTACAAATTGTAAGGAATCATGTATATTAGGCATGGACTCCACATTGCTCAACTTCTGTGTAAAAGTTAAATGCCTAGTTCAAACTCATTGTGGGCCTCCCTTGACAGATAATAGAGACAGTTACACCTTCCTGTTAGAACAGAGGCCTTTGCCTAAATGAGATAGCTTTCAAAGTATAAAATAAACTGCTGTATGAAGGTTCTTATTTCTCTCTGCTGATACGGGTTAAATGATAACTCTCATTAGACATTTAACTCTTAATCAAAAAGAATTGACTGTGATGAACCCAGTCATGAATATTTGCGTGTTCTAGGTTTTCTTTTTAAACTTATGTAAACAAAGTGATTTGGTATTGATTCTTGATTAGTCAGACAAGATTTCTTTAACTGAGGATATAACTTTTCATTTCTGGCATGTGAGTATGGAGGGTTTGAGGCAAAACAGAGGAGAGTGAAAAATTATTGTTGTACGTTTTGTTTGCTTGATTTGGTCATTCTTATTACAATTTTGAATGAATCCCCCTCCCCCAAAAAAACCCCTTGTCCTCTTTATGGGTTTAATGGTTAAATTTTAAAATTTTGAAATCTATCAAAACTAGAATAAAATTCTATCCCTGTAATTAAACTAACTAAATTTGAGTAATGCATTCCTTCAGAATAAGATAACTGAAGTCTAATCAATGAATTGATGAACTAACAGTACTATGTATTAAGTCAACAGTTATTTACCAGTGTTGGGCAACAGTTAAGATTCACTTAATGAAAATCTACTATGTATAAGTGACACTTACAAATTATTAATTATAGAAATAAAAAATAATATAAACCTGCTTCCCTTACTGTGTAAGAAAAAGAAGCCTCAAGGTTCCTGTTCATCAGGGCTTTACATAGATAACTCTTGCTCCTTGTTTCAATATAATACAATGCTTACCTTTATTTTAAGGGTTCTTTGGTAGATTTCTTTTTTCCATGATTACTGTATTAAGTTAGAGTCATATGTGAAGTTGTGAAATGATGTTTTCCAAAAAAAGGAACTTTTTGAGCATTTGCTGACTATGCAAGTGCATATGTTTGCATCTTTAGCGATACTTTGGAAAACATCAGAACAGTATTTATAGGCAGAGGTAATATGTTTATTGATCTTGCTGGAAGATTTCAGATGGACAAGTCCCTTTCCAGATCTGAAGTAGAAATAGGGAATTTAAAGAACAATGCTCAGAGGAATGCATTAAATAAAATGTATCCAGATGAAAGCAGTTGGTCCTTCCAGAGACGAAACGAGAAGAGAATGGGAGAGTGCAGAAAAGTATGTATTGCCTGGAGTAAAGACACATCTGTAACTCAGGACCCTGAAATTTTCTGTATTTTCAAATCATGCTTAGTGTAATCATTAGTGACTCTTTTCCCTGTGCTCCTATTTCTTGTGTATTTTTATTATCTCTGAATGTCTTAAAAAAAATCACTTTAACAGAAAAAAAGATTCTTGTTTATTCAAATTGGGTAAAGGATTGTACAGAATTCCACAAAATTCCAAGTGAACTGTTAAGAACTTTCGAAAGAAAATTTGAAACTCCAATGCATTAGTTCTTACAAAATCGATATAACCTGTCCCCAAATTTACAAATACATAAAAACTTATTTAGACAATAAAAAAGTTATAACTAAAAGTTATAGACAATGAAATACAATGTACTTTACAGGTATCCATGTGCTACATTCCTTCTCAGACATTGAACACTATTAGGAAAAATTAGGAAAAAATTACCAATTGGAAAAAAAAAATCATTCAAAGGCAATGTCTAATTATTTATCATGTATTTTAAGATGGAAAATATGTGAATAACATGTAAAAATTATGGATAATAGTTCTTGTACAGTCTTTGTCCAAGGTACTTAGTCTGTAGCATTGTTTGAAGCTTGCAAGTGAAAAAGTTTATTTATCTTCTAATGCCAATGAATTAATTATTCAGGTTTACATTCAGCAGAATTTATTCTCTGAATAACTCTACAAGAATTAGTTCTGGAATGAATTTCACGAATTACTTTTTATAAAGAATCATTCTAATTTGCTGTTACATACTGCTTGGTATCAAAGAATCTCAAAGCATGACTATTAATTATATTTGATGATCTGTCCCTGTGGAAGATATGCCTAGCATTATCATCTAAACTTTTATTACAAATCATTAAAATCTTGGCATTCCTTCTCACCATTGCCTTCCCATGGAAAATTCTGAGCTGAATTTGGTAGGAGTTTTGTTTTCATCAGTCATACCTCAGTGATGGCAGTAAATAAAGACAGAAAAACTTTTTAGGTATGGGGCCCGAGGAATGGAGTCTCAGACTGTATTTTAGGACTTAGTTAAAATGTCTTGAACATGTAACAGGCTAAAATAATTCCAGGAAACACTGAGTAAAAAGAATAATTATTGAGCTCTTCCTTCTTAAGCTACTTGTTTAGAGATGCAGTATGTATTTCCTTCATGGTGGATTCATAGTTCTAAGTTTGTCTGAGAAAATAGGTCTGCACCTTCATTTGAGACACACTTAAATGCAGGCACTGTACAGAAAGATAATGCTGGCCTTCTTTTCAGTGTTAGTTCTCTTGCAATGGTAAGCTTAATTTTGGATTTAGAATTTCACCCACATCCTACTTACAGTATTACTAGCCTTTTTTGCAGGTGATTTGTCAACACTAAGCAAATGCAACAAATGAAATATTCCTCTTTCAGGAGGTCATAGGAAAAAATTAATTAGGAGGATAGCTCAACACCACAAAAAATTACCCAGGGAGATCACACAATTTGTGTCTTTGGAAGTTTTCAGGACCAGACTAAACAAATTCATGACTGACCTTATCTCACATTGGAATCAGACCCCTTCCAAGTAAGACATTGGTCTAAGTGGCCTCATGATTTTCCTTACAACTGCGATGGCTGTGCTTCTTATGAAGTCTTGACATTGTGAATTCTTGGTATGGGCAATCTGGCACCAGAAACAAGCAATATGTTGTCAATGTCTCTGCTGACTCTGATTGCATAAGTCAACCCAACAACCCATCTGTGAATAGCCAGGTTGATTTTGGGGATTATTGTTGCTCAGATTCATTTGGTTTATTTTTGTATTCAGCTTCTCACTAATTTTATCTGCTTCTTCTGGGCTCTACCTTCTTGTTTATCAACAACTGGAGAGGCTAAGTCAGAAAAAGTGGGTTCATGAGAGACTCGAAGGCGTAGTCATAAATACAAACCAGAAAACTCAACTCTCCCTCCTCATGATGCTGTCTGCACTGAACAGCGTCTTTTCCAAAAGACCTATTCTGCACTGCACAAGAAAATGGAGCAGAGCACAGTTATGGGAATTAAAAGTCTTCTTCTTGGCACTGTGCTTCTATGCAGTGATCAATATTCAGTAGTCAGTGCTAATCACAGCCATCACTCACAAGCAATAGGGTAGTTCCTTCTTCTAAGCATTTAAGAGGGACCAAAATCATATAAAATGCTTCTTTGGCTGCAGCAGGTCAATAAATGCCAGTAAAGAACTATTTTGTCTACATTTTTGCAATTCGCTGCCCATAGAAGACTTGAGTAGGCTCTGCAAGACTTTTCAAGGTCTGATGGTGATCAATCATTTCTCTGCCACCCAAGGTTTTCCATCCTGGCTGAAAATCAAATGAGGGGATGGGTTTACTGAAACTGGTCAGTCACTGGTAGTTTAAAACAATTTGAAGATAAATGGTAAGAATATGTGCATACATATGTATACACACATATGGCACAAAGGTGTTTTTAATATGATCAAAAGCACCGGGCAGGATAAGTTTTGTTCCATTGCTTTCTTACATTAATTGTTTTATTAAGATTTACTTGGGAAACCACAGATTGGTATTAATCCCAGCTAACTACAGGCAACTAATTTCAAATGCTTTTCCTTCTAGGATTAACATGGAAAAAACTGGGTACCATAAAACAGTGTTTCATCTCTTAAGTGTCCGAGATATATGCATGGATACAGGAGATGAATCCTAAAAAAAAAAATTAGCCTTCCCAATTCAGCTCAGTTGTCATTAATGTCATCATCTTCTTAAGTAATTCTTCCAGAAAGTGAATATTCTGGCTTCCAAAAATTTTGAAATTTAAGAATGTGATGTGATGACTTCTGCTTTCTTCTGTATGGTACCTTATGTAATCTTAGTGGATTCTGTCTGTCATCATAAAACTTATGAAAGGTGTCCCTCCTACCCATGGCAGAAGAGTTGGAACTAGATGATCTTTAAGGTCTCTTCCAATCCAAACCCTTTTATGGTTCTATGATTTTCTTTCTCCAGGGATCTACTGTGAATAGTTATTACTATTTAATTTTACACAATAATGATTTTGGACCCATTTTTTTGGGCTTGCTCTTTCCATTTTGGAATCTTCATTTGAATGCAGATAACAAGTAAGAAGCAGGTGTTTATCCTTGTCAGAAATCAATAAGTATTAACTAAGAAATTAAATATTCATGAGTTCAAAATCAATGCAAACATAAGGAACATTGCATTTTGCTGTACACCAAAACAAGACACGAAAATACAAGTTTTGCTCAGGTATATGTGCAGGTATTGCTGAAATTCACTATAACTGTGTGCATTTAAAGGTAAAACCTGATCAGTTGTGTTTTGCTACATATAATGATCATTATAGTAATATTTCTGTGTTGATGCATCTAGTTTAAACTTCTTGCTTCAATTAATGAATTACTTTACTTGCTATTCTAAATGAAAATTCTAAAGAAGAGAAACCACAGAAAGAGAAAAAAATGGCCTTTCTGTAAAGGCAGCAGTAAATTTGATAAAGTTCATTGTTATGAATTAGGATTGAGTGAAATATCATGACTGGAGAAATGTATTTCTGGGACCATTATTGACCATTACTCATGAGCTGAAACAACATTAATAATTTCAGCTGGTTTCAGGTAGTCAAGAAAAATGCTTCATGTGTGCAATAATACTAAGTATTTCACCATAATTTGTATGTATATGTCTTATTTACCATTATTTTTAAATTTATTTTCTTTTTTAATTTCTCTATATCCATACTTTCTGGGACTTTACTTACTGGAAAAGATACAATTATTGTGAATGAAATACAGTTATGGAAATCATGATGCATAGGAAAATGTGTTTAGGAAGATAAGCACGTACAGAAACATAGTATAAGACAAATATGGCAAAGCTGAAGCAAAATTTGAGAAAAGATAAATTCTAACCTCTTCGTTTAAAATTTCCTGATTCTCCCAATATAAGCAGTTGCTATGACTCAGGAAAAAAAGGTGTAAGTCTTCTTATGTTTAAAACTTCATCCATCCCTTGAAATTAGCTTCCTTGTTTTGGAGAAAATGTTTCACATTTGTCAGGGACAGCATTTGTGCAAGAGATGTATAGCCACAGAAAACCCAGAAGAGAGCCTAAACCAACTACTATATAGTATGGATGTGACAATTCTGTCTATATTTTGCTGACAGAAAAGTCTGAATAGAGATTCTTTCCTCAAAGCCTCTTTCCTCTATCCTGATCAGGAAAAGAGGCAGGCACTGCAGGAATTCAGTTTGTCTGCACAGGAGACAAATTCTCATTTTTCTGATTCTCAAAAAAATTTGATGGAGTTCAAATTTGTAAAGGAATCTCAGGTGGAAGCTTTGCCAGGAAGTAGAACTGGTGACAGGCTACCAAGGAAATAGTATTTGCAGTGATTCTTCCAGTGATGAATGCCAGGCCTACACAGGACTCCTTTCACGACAAAAAAGATCAAGAGAAAATAATTATTAGATATGGTTTTGCCCTGTGTGTCACATATGTCTAGTTTTGGGACCCAACTACATGTTCAGGGACTAGAAAAGACTAGAGATGGGATCTGAATGTTCTCTTTATCTACCTGAAGAGAATTATAGAAAAGAAGGAACCAGATTTTCTTAGTGGTCCATGTTGAAAAGACAAGAACCCACAACTGCAAGTCATGGTAAAGGATATTCCCACTAGGCACAAGGGAATAACTGTGCAGACTGAATGTGACAAAGCCCACAGGGCTGTGAAATTTCCATCTCTAGAAATGTTGCAAACTGGTCTGGAGAAAACACTGAGCAGCCTAATTAGATTCCTAAGTTTGCCATGTCTTGAACAGAAGTTTGTACCGTGTAAGACCAACTTAATCTTTTTTCATTCTATGCCCTCCATCTTAATATCAAGGTATTAATTCCTGTTCATCTTCTACCTACTCCTATAAAGTGTGCAGTTGGTGTCTTCCAGTTTGTGTTGTACTGCAGTGCAAGAAACCACAGACTTCTCCAGTGAAGCGAAAACTTACATGTGAAGTTTAAAACTGTGGATCATATAACTGGGATGACTTTCTTGTAACTCTATGGATATCAAAACGGTGCATCAGAGAAGGCATGACTGTGGTACAGGAACTTTATCAGAGAAGCCCCACAGCTCTAAGTTTTTGCTGCAGAAAAAGTCAGTAGTGGCACAAGGACCTAGGACCAAAAAGAAAGCAATTGTACCATTTTCACTGTGTAAATAATGGATACTCTAGTTGGGAAAAGAACAGGCAGGCAAGGCCTGGTGCATATAAGAAGATTGTCAAACATGAGTGGGAATGGAGAAACTGTGAAAAGAGTTAGCCATAGCTGTAACTGGCCAGGCAAAGAATCAAGCTGAGATAAGCAGCCTGAAAAGTGAAACCTAGTACAGGCTTGTCAAGGAAGGAGATTGGAACAAGAATAGGAAAAAAATTTAAATAAGAGGGTAAATCTTCATGGGAAAGGCTCCATTTCTCACTCTATATGAGACATGAAGCACAGATCTGGTGAATATACCAGTCCTCCACCATCAACAGAAGTGCATGAAACACACTAGGAAGCATGTTTCAGATCTGTTTTTTGCAATTTTTGATATAGATTGTGTTTAAATTAAGTTGTACATGTACTCATCTCTGGGGCTCCCAACATAAGAAGTACATGGACCTGTTAGAGTGAGTCCAGAGGAGGGACACGAAAATGACACTGGCACAGGTTGCCACTGAGAAGCTGTGGATACCACATTCCTTTTTGCAAATTCTGATTCTCAAGCCACATTTTCCTGTGAAAAAGCCAGGATGGGAGGGCAGCCTATGGCAATTCTAATGGTTGATGACTAGTTTGTTGGATGTTAAAATGTCGTTTATATCCTGATATAGTTTGTATCTTATATTTGAGGCATAGACATTTACGTCCCATCATAATTTTTACACTGTAGTAGTATAATTGAGGGATACATTTTTTAAAAAATTAATTCTACCTGTTATTAAAAAAAAATATTTTATTGAAGTCTTGATTTCGGCAATTTTTTGTGACTGTTCCCCAGGTCAGGTTGATGGCACAGAAA